>MU227203.1:1100614-1138209 GCA_018584345.1 Thuja plicata
ACCAATAGCAAGCTTGAATAATTTAGTGATTTCATTATTCTAAGTTGTTAAGGGTATTCCCGCCCGAGTTTGTGGAGCTCAAAGTGTAGAAGGTTTCAAAACCTTGTTTATGTTATTCTATTCTATGTTGAATCAGTGTTAGGGATAAATAGAGTGAACCCTCAGAGGGTATTTTTATATCAGCAAGAAAAGGAACCAAAAGAAGGTACTATGTCAGATATTCCTTGCCCTGCGACTCCATTCTCTGTTATCTTTCGACTGATCAATCAATTAGTAAAGGAAAGGGAACAATGGAGACAACAAAAGAAGGCATTGCACCAAGTTATTGACTAGACTTATCAAGAACTTGTGGAAAAAGAGGAGGAGGTTGAATAGCTTAAAGAGAAAATAATTAAGGTAGCATCAGTTATCCCTGATCTAATGAGCTGTAGGTCTCCCTCTCCTATTTATGCTATGTTTCTTAAAGAACAGTTGTTGAATTATCAGTTGACTAGCATAGTAAGGGATATGTCTCCATTGTTGAATGAGCCCCTTGAGTTCTTTCAAGCCTTCCATAATTCTCCTGTAGCCATTCAGAATCTGTTATGTGAACTCTTCCTACACAACCTAGTTGTACCCAATAATAGGAATTGGAATCCTCTGCCATATGTTGGGGATATCCAGTTAAGGGCACTTATGTCATGGATATAGAATGAGATCAGTAGGGAATCCCAAGCCAAAGCCTACAAAGAGTTAGAAGACAAAATTCCTCTAGACCTACGGCCTGAAGCCAAGAACCCCAAGCCCTATTACTATGAATGGATGAAATTAGCTCAGTCAGAGTTAGAAGGAAAAATCATTGATCCCCCTAGAGAGACAGCCTTCAATGAGTATACTCGGATGGTTGAGACTAAGTTACCTGAGGCAACAAGATCAATTCAATGGCGCTAGGTGAGCATGACCAGGGACTTGAGAAATAAAGAGCCACATTCACCCCTTAATTTCACAATGGAAAATAGGTGTGCTCCTTGGTATGTCTCATTAGGCAGGGAGAGGAAGAGCTACTAGATGCCACTTACATTCCAGCCACCCTTGCTTCTTTCCCCTTTGTTAGCCAATTCAAAAAATTTAGAAGACTATGACATGACAGGGGAAGTAAAGAAGTGGGAATCACACAGGGACACCAAGGGATTTTACTAAAGCTTTGCAAAAGGAGGCATTGGGAAGAGTGCAGCTACGGATCTCAAAAAGTAGGCAAGGTTGAAGAATTATCTATTTGCTGGAGGACCAGCAAAAGGTAAAGTTGGGGAGAAATGATGAGGCCAATATAAGGCCTATTTAGCTTATAGTTTCATGTGCTTTTATAACTAGATTTTGAGAACTTCATAAGCTTTCATAATACTTTTTCAGACTGTTTATACTTATATCTCAGAACTACTATATACATATGTATGTGAATGTGTGTGGAACATTTTAAGTTTATGAATATGCTATCTATATGTTGCATGTTTATGTGAAGCTAAATCTGTTATCTTTTTGTCCTACTTTAAGTCGGGTGGTTTTCCTGTAGCCATGTGATGAGAGCAAGTTAGTGAAGGAACTTATTATGGATTTTTGTCTTGGACAAGCATGCATGCTAACCTTTTGCAGGAAAAGGTGGATCGGTGGGTAAAGAAGAAATCAACATTAAAGAACGGATTGAACCTTCAAGAGACCACCTGTTGCGGGGCTCATGATGACTCCACTAATCATGGCGCGATTGCAGTTTTCTATTACAGACGAGGTCAATACCAAATAACAACCACAATGGAGTAAATCTACCAGTGGAGCATTCCTAGATTTGTGTGCAGATAAATGAAGTTTGTTCCCACATTCAATAATGTTTATCATGTATCTTAATGATTGCCATATCCCTAATGTTGGGGGATCCTAGTTGCTAGGAGTTCTGTTTTAGAATTGTTGTTAAATAAGCTGGAAGTCTTGGTTCCTTAGTTAGTTATTATTACGGGAATCCTTTATGTAATCTAGTGAGAAGAAATACAATTTTGTTTTCTGCATTGATGTATCTTTGTTGTATGAATGAATAAATGAAATCTTCAATTCTTAGTTTATGAGTTCTTGTTCATTCACTCTTCCGCGGGGGCCCATGCGGAAGGTGAACTAAGTTTATAGTTTTGTAGGAAATAGTTGTAAGTCATTTGAAGCATTTAGGACTTTGTTGCTCCTGCAGCCACTGGTAATAGCACTGTTGGGTGTTCCTGTAGCAAAGGTAGATAATTCAGTTTACTATTACAGTACGTTCTTACATCTTCTAGACTAAACTATTAATTCCACTTCCTAGTTCAAAATTACTTTCAGCATTTTTCAATCCTTAAACGGTGATGAATCTTAGAGTGGATTACAGCATATACCTTGCCGATGTCATTTCAAGTTTACGTTCCCTAGTCGATAATTTAAGTGAGCTCAGTATGATGTTCTAAGTGTGAGGATGTCCAATCCTTAATTGCAGAGGGTATAATACTGACTAGTCACTTGCATCTTTCTCAATCAGCTTAATCATCTCATCAATTTGGCTAGACTAAGCATTTCAATCAATTGTTCAGGTACACCTCTCAATCGTGGATTTCATTAAATGTGTATTTTAGCTTAATCATTGGTGCAATATCAATCCTTCAATCATTCTTCAAATATATAAAGAGATCAATATTCCCATCATTTTTATGATCAATCTCTTGAGCGGGCATAACATATCAAAAATCATCCATACCATAATATGTCTGGGGTAGAATATCTCTGGAGCATATATCAGTTGAGAATTTTCTTTTAAAGAAGTTGACAGGCTGCATTGTCTCAAAGAGGGGCAGAATGTAGACACATAAAAATTTCCTCTTATCAATTTCAATTTTCCTCCATTAATCAGATGAATTTATTAATCTTTCACTCATTTCTATTATTCACTATAGTATCATTATCATATTTCTCCATTCATCTTATTAAATCATTAAAATAATATACATATTCTATTACTATTATCCACCAATTCATTAAAATAAATATGCTATTCTCCACTTATTATAAATAAAAATATCTTTTAATAAAACCCACTTACCATTTCCTATTAACCACTTACCATTTATCATTCACCACTTATACCCCCTTTACCACTATTTTCCATTTATCTCACATTTACCCTGATATGGGATTTCTTCTTGAGGATATCTATTTAAAGGCCCCTCTTCTCATATTTTTGGCATCTGTTATTTGCATACATTATCATTTGCATCCATAGCACTCAAAGTAGCGACATAGTGATTTTATCAATCTTTTCATTTTAGCTCGATTAGTGATCTTGTTTTTCCACTTTGTTTGCATTCTAGTTGAGGTTAATCTTGCATTTTGCATTGATCTTTACATCTTAGTATCTTTTCATTTCATCTTCAAATCTTTGTTCTTTCATAGCAGCTTGTGTGTGCTTCTGAGATTCAAAAATCCTTAAAACATGAGCCCGTGATTGATAGGAGAGTGTTGGAGATAAATTCTTGTTAATGCAAGTGTGTATTTTATTTATTCCAGTTGTGCATGTATTTTTTATGTAGGTACTTCATTGTTGGATGTAAAATCTATTTGAATCTTGACTCCATACGATTTCTTATCATATTTTTGCATCTTCACCAACACATACAACATCAGCTCTCTAACCAGAGAAATCATTCCATTTCCAGTCAATAGGAAATTCCTGAAGCACTATTTTGAGTAAGGAACCAAATTCCCTTCCCATGTATTTTATTTATAATTGTTTTTTATGTATTATGGCTCTTCCTTGTAAATGTTCAGTGCCCATTTTGTGCCCTCTTTATGTATTCTTGTATAGTCTCCCCTTATACATTTGTCCTTGTAAATATTTCTTAGCTATGTTTGGATTTCCTTCTTCCCTTCTTCTCTCATAGGAAATGGTGTGTCCAGCATAATAGATGGTATACTCAAAAGGGATACTCGCCTTGTACACTTTAGAACGCCATGATCTGCATATCGGTTGTAACGACCAAATCTACATTCATCCAATGTTTATTTAATGTAATGATGACAGAGGAAGGTAGAACAACATTGAGTATGGATAGGTCTGATACTCTCCAAATAATTCACAAAGAAAGAATAAAAGTGTACATAAGATCCATCCTAGGGAGCATATCGATGGCACCTAAACTTAGCCTACAAACATCAAAGCTTATGAACTACCGTGGAAACCTGGGTTCCTTTTAGTTCAAAAGGATTGTAAAATTGGAGGATTGGTGAAAAAAGTACCGCTGACATGATAAAATTTATAAATAATGGTGAAATAAGTACCACCTATCCCATCACAAAAAAAATATTAGTGTATCAAAAGATGATGGACATGGGTGGTCCACTGCACGGTGGCTATAGTTAGTAAAATGGTGCACAGGTTTGAGTGGCATCTCTCTGCTTCCCAGAGGCTCCAAGTAAATCAAAAGGGATTCTTTCTAAATCACACACCTGATGAGGTTTGTTGAGAAATTCTCAAAACTTTGGTGATTTGAGCCTATACAAAATCTTGACTCATGGTATTAAATAGTGCCCTGAATAATAGTAGTTTTATGTGTCTAAAGATTGCAGTAGATTCTAGAATTATAAAATGCACAAGGCATTTTTCCTAGCAAGATGTCATTTTTTATGCCCTCCATACCCATCCCTACATTTTTCCCTTAGAAAATGTTGGGTTTCCCTAATTCTTTTCCCCCTTCTCCTACTTTCCTTTTGATTTGGTATGTTTCCTCTTCGGAGTCCCAGACTCCAAAGTCCGCCCCTCCAAGTTTCATTTTTTGGTTAGGGTCTCAGGACCTTGAGTTTCATAATGTTTTGTGGTATTATATTAATCATCTTCTTGATACCCGTTGCACAGAGCCCCATCTGAAAAGTGTAGTACAAGACATTTAATGAACGTTCCCTGTTAACCTATGAAAATCCTTTCAAAGGCTCATTTTAATCACCAAGTGATTAAAAAGTGATTTGAGAGCTCTTTTATGACTGATTATTTGAAGCTATGAATTGTGTGTGTTTTTGGAGATTTGGTTGTGTTTGAGGTGGTTTTCAATGAATCCCTTGGTCATTCTAAGCAACATTTGTGCATGTATGTTCCTCTTCTGCATTTTTGTGAGTTTTTTTAGGGATTCCTTTTTGTGTTTTTTGTCTTTTTCATTTTTGTTTCTCTCTAGTTTTGCCCATATTCTAGGGTTCCTCCATAGGTTAGTGAAATAAGGAATTTTTGTGTAAAATCCCAACCCTAAATTTGGTTGAGGGATTCAAATTTTGTTGTTTCTAGAATTTTTTGTGCCATAGCATTCTGGTATCAAGTGTTCGGCTCTAGAATTTTGGTAATTTTACTGGTGTAGGAATTCTCAATGCATTCATAAAATCCCCTAGTTGTGTAAGTTGCAATCAAGGCTTTGGTTCACAATTGAAATTTCTAGGGTTTTCCCTTGTTTCCCTAAGATGGTCCATCATTCACAAGTCATGTGTGAGATTTAATGCACTCCGAATGTTGGATTGATGACATTCTTTTTGTTCTTACCCTTGATTTCTATTTTCTAACTTTCCCTATTTGGGACCCTTGCCTCAGATCTACCTGTCACTTTTGTCACTCCAGAATTCAAATCTTTGAAGTCAAGTGTATTTGTAACTGGATGTACGATTCCCCTGTCTCTAAAATTCCATGCCTAAAAATGGACTTGACCCAAAAATACATCCCACGACAGAAGCTATAATCATAATGGAACTTCATAATTTATGGTTTGGGATTCCTATCTTCAATCTACCATCTAAAACATGGAGGATCATTAATGGATTTCTTATCCAATATCCCCGACTCAATTCCCTCCAATTTTCTCAATAATTCTAGACATTTTTCTTCAGAGCTCTATCTCTCATTATCCTTCTTTATTATAGGCTCGAACCTGGATCCTTGGACCCTGGTTCTCAGAGTAATACTTTTAAGTTGACATTTCATTGAATATTTACATAATATTAATTAAGTTTCCTTACTTTTGTAGGATAAAAATTTAATACAATGACATCCACATCTAAGGCACGTGAGGAAGAACCACGACTGATAGTCTCGAATCCATCCAGAAAGAGATCTAAAGAAGAGATACAAATGGAGAAGACCTCCCTGACCATGAAGTATGTATACTAGGGGTAGGTCAGGATCTCTAAGATAGAGAATAAGATGCAAAAAATTACAAATATAGACATTGGTGACATTGAATTGAAAGCTATCAAACTGCAATAGAGAATCCACCTCTTAGATCTCACTTCTACAAGGAACTCAATGTGTTTGAACTTCTTCAGGCAACTTCCTTCCCACATTCACTCTAGTATCCAGAGCTGATTTGGACCATGGCCTAAAACTACTGAGGCTACAAGGAGGTGCACCTAAAAAAATAATAGGGACAGTTTCATCTTTGACACTAATGCAATCTAAATTGTCCTTTGCCTCCTGGACTAATGAAAATGGTGGCCATGACTAAAGATATAACATTGGTCAAGTACCTCAAAGAGGAGACCATGAATAAGAGGTACCTGAATGACAACTGGCTCGTTCACCCTTAATCGGATAGAGCCAAAATGGCTAACACAATCTCACACTCCAACTTCCTCCTTCCCATCCAAGGAATGATAACAATGTTGAGCCACATCTTCAGGAGGCTATATGTGAGAAACTACCAACCTTGTGTGTATTACTTATTCACTGCAATCCTTAGTGGCACCACTATTTTTTACTAGGCTGAGATTATTTTGGATAGCTTGAATAAGAAGCTTCTCAGTGTGAGGGACTCCAAGAAGTTATATATAAATTCATATATTATTTGGATGGTGGCCATACTAAAGGGTAGTGGAGGGTTAGAGAAGCACAAAACCTATGAAGATGGACCCAATGTATCCCTCCCCTGGGATCACTACCCACAATTGCGGTTGGATAGGTTTGTCATATTTTTTTTCACGTTAATAGTGCATTGATATATAACAAAATAATATGACTCATAGGAGATGTAGGATAGCGCATGTCCAAAGAGGCAATGACCCTGGTTGAGAAAAGGGGGTACTAGTTTTTGAAATTTTTCACCCACACTTATATAAGAATAGTAAGTTTCATCGAGAGGCCCTTCATCCTCCCTCAACACTTTACAGATCAAATAGTTTTTTTTAGATTTTGGACGGTAAATTTTGCATACCCAAACACTCATGATAAAGAAACACAAAATCGGAGTTGGGTTTCTCTTCTCCTATGGACATTACAAGTGCTCACTCATTGCTACTAAGGAAGCTAATGCATAATTAGAAAGTTTGCACCTCCAAAAATTTTAGCTAGAGTGAGAATTATATGACCCTTAGAGAAAAAAAATAATCTCCTCCCTAATGCATACGATGGGCATGCACCTCACATTGAGGATTTTTGGGCCGACTACTAGGATGATTTTGAATGAAACTGACGTCATTACCACTGACTAACAGCTGAGCAGATGAAATACTTCAACCTTTGTACATTCCTTAAGAAGTTTAAAGATATAGAGCTCATCTTAAACCCGGTGTTCAAGAAGAAAAAAATAGAAGATGAGTGCCTCTTGGCTATAAAGTGGGATGAGCTCGATGATAACATAATGACTATCGGTAGGGGGTAATATCTAAGAGTAATAAGGTTTTTGACAGTCTTCTCCCTAAGGGTAGCCAAAAATAGAAATTCAGGAAATAGACCTCTTTGTAATATGAGAGGCACAACAAGAATAAATAGGGAACATCTTCCAGAAATCCAGATCCCCTAGAGTCTTCCCCCAAAGAAGTTTTGATGGAAGAGTTAGGGAGAGAGATGGATAGCGTATAGAAATTAGCATTTGTAGTGCAACATGGAGTTACTTTTGGGTTGACCATGGAACCTCTATCATCTTTTGCCCCCTCCCAAGGAATGAGTTTAGCAACCCTTTAGGGGCCACTTATAGCACCAATAAACCTTGACATAGAAGAATACATTATGTATGATGATAAAACCCCACTCTAGTGCTCTCAATTCAGTATCTCTAGAGCGAGGAAGAAAAATAAACAAGTAGACACCTCCATCCTAGACCTCCCAGAGCAGGTCCCCTTTGAGGAAATGTGGTATCTACTAGCAGATGAATACATATTGGAGAAATTCCAAGAATTCCCAGATTTAGATTCCATAGGTCTTGAGGATCTTGACATGATGCTTAGCCCAGAGGATCAGGACCTCCTCTTCGAAGCAGCAAAAGAAGTAGAGAAACAAAAGGCTAAAGAGGAAAGGCTCTGAAAAGAAGAAGAAGAGGCCAAGGAAAAATAAGATGTTCACCTAGAAGAATCCAATTGTTCCAAGGAACAAAGAGTCTCAAGAATAAGAAAATCAAGAAGAGGTGGGTCTTCATGCCGAAGAACAAGGTTGGGCCGAAGCTAAGAAACAGAAAGAACAAGGAGCCCGGTATCGTAAAATGCTCATGTAGAAACAAGAGGAGATTTAGAGGAAAGAAGAAGAAAAGAAAAGACAAGAAGACCTCTGGAAGACAATTAATGAGAAAATTCCTATTTTTAGACAAAGTACACTTGATAGTCGAATACTTGCATACCAGTGGATATCCCCTTGGGATCTGGATCATAAAATTATCCTTCTTTCTTCTTCCCTCTTCTTCCCTCTTCATCTTTTTGAGGTTGTAAATAGCTGTACATATTGTAAAAGGTTGTAAATAATATAAACAATGCATGTAAATATTGTCAATAATTGTAGTTAGGGTTTGTACAAGGTGAAATCCCTATAGGTATATAGTTTTGTGAAATTTAAAGGGTCCACAAAATTGATGATTTTGAGCCATCATAGTAATAGAAGTTAGATAGTTTTCTCTTCTCTTATACTCTTAGAATTTAGCATCTAATTTTATACTCCCCTGTAGCCTTGTATGCACAAACTAGTGCTGGCTGGGATTTATTATCTATAATCAAATGAAGATAACTAGATTTGCAACTACTTTGAGCATCTTTTTGGTTATTGGTAAAAAATATATCATTTACTATTTTTGATGTCCTTTACTCAGGAATGTTGAATGTTTAAGTATTGAATGAAATATGTCTTGTTGGGAATGAATCTTACTCCTCTTGTGTATAATGTTTGATGATATTGTATGCTAAGGGTTTTTATTGTTTATCTTGAGTAAATTTGATGGTATAAATGGTAAAGTGATTATAGGTAGATTCATTCTTCGAACTCTGTTATATCTTTTGAAGTTTCTTTTTTAGATTTTCCTAACATTCATTTGTAGGAGATCATATGTACATCAGAACCTTCCCAAAACCAGAAGGCTCCTTGAAAAAATACTCGTATAGCTAACAAAGTTATCCCAACACCATAATGACCCGATAACCAAGTGCTTAGGTGGAAAGGGGAACCTCTTCTCACTTCTCCTCTTTTTGGCAGAGCATGCATCTAGTTCATCTCAAACACCATTGACATCCCTGCATAAGATTTTCCTCAACAACTCCCTCCTCACTTACCTATATAATCAAGTTCTCATGTACATTTTTAAATCATCAATTCATATCATAGCATTGCAAGTTCTTGTCAATCATTTGATCTCATTATGTTGCATTGCTCAAGTTGAAAAATTCTCTCATGGTTGATAGTTTATTGATTTAGTCCATTGAAGTGTGGCTAGCTTCATGATGGGATCTTAATCTCTCCAACATGTTTGTGAGTTAGTTCTTTTTGAAGCCCATCCATGACACCTAGAACCTAAGAAAAGATCTAGTTTGTTTAGTTAATTTCTAAAACTTTAGGGAGGGTATTGGGTTACTCTAATCACTCATTATATCATGTCTAATGTGCTAGAATGATTTTCACCTTTCTTGGTTGAGCTATGTGGATTTAAGTCTTCCACTTGTACAATGTCACTTGTCAACAATTTGACCTAGTCTTGAGGTTTGAGGTTTAGAAATTTTTATGTTGCATGCGATTAACTTAAATGTTTCAAAAAAAAATCTATCATTTTGTGTCTATTTAGCTCTTATCCTTGAGGGATTTTTTGGTATTAGATATTTTTTTTTGCAAAATATGAGATACATAAGAGAGTTACAACCACGTGTTCAGTATATCAGTATAGCTAATACAAAAAGAACCTTGATATAACACTACCCGAGAGATTAAAAATCTCTACAATATATAAAAATATGCATATATATTTTAAGAGACTCTACTTAGCCCCAATCCTATTAACCCAAGAAATCTATCTAAATTTCCCTTCCCTCCATCTAAGAATCAAATCATCTTGAAGGTATTGTGCTTAGGGGTGATTTGGTCTAGCAATCATAGGAGCATCATCAGGTACATGTGGGATGGTTGTAAGCGGAGGCACAACAATAGGTTCTTCCATAACCACATTTTTCATGTTCTAAGAGAGGTTTAGCTCAACAAATACTCTTTCTAATGCCACTTCAAACTGGGTTCTCTCTTCCAATCTGTTCACCCATGTATGTCCATGGGAAATCTCTTCTTTATCTAGTAATATTGTGTCTTCCTTCAAAAACTCTTTGAATGTACTCTTATTAAGTCTGATGGTGATAGAAACCTGCACAAAGATGTCATAAAATATTTGTCTCCTTCAAGACTCAACCATGATACTACCTCTACTATTGAACATGTCATCATTCCTATGTTTCCAAAGCATCCAAAGTATTTCAACAAAAAGACTAGAAAGAAAAATGTTGTTGCTTTTTCTAAGGCCCAGGAAATGACTAGAACCAACTCTAGAAGACTAATATTACCATTTAAGACTACTCCAAACATACTCCAGAATTCTATTGCAAACATACAATCAAAAAATATGTGTTTAACTATTTTAGGTACTCTTCATATGGGGAAAATATTGATGTCACCACTAGCTTTCTTGATAGGAATTATTTGTAAAAATGGTAACCAAAAAAAGCATTTTTTCTTAGACTCCTCAATCCTAGACCAAATGAGATACATTTGTTTTTTCCACTAGGAAGTCTCTTCNCCCCCCCCCCCAACCAAAAAAAAAAAAAAATACTATTATGTTGAATAATATCCTCACTATTAGTAAGGAGAGAATAAATATAATTGGGTTTGACATTAGAAATCAGAGTGTCATCTGGCCACTTAAAGGAAAGAAAGCAATCAACATGATCCCTACATCTCTTAGGGAGGCGGAGTTCTCTACAAGCCTTAGAGATAATAGAGTATGTTCTCCACTATGAATTTGGGATGCTAGCTTTCTCTTTGGGTGTCTCCCAGTCAATCAAGTTACCATTAATGATGATATCTTTTGAAGTTTTGATCCCCTTTGTTTCCCAAGCCTTAGTTGAACATCCTTGAATATGTGCAAAAGGGCGACATTTGTGAAGCAGATTCCACCAAATGGAATGTCCATCACAAATTCTATTGGGACCAAAAGAAACCTTTTTATTTGATACGAAAAGGCCAATATTTTCTCAGCCCTTCCATAAATCTTTGAATAATTTAGACTCGGACTCCTTAACAAAGAAGGATCCAGACAAAAAATCAGAGAGAGGTTAACCATTCCATGAGGAGCCTTTGGTGGGATATGCTCTAGAAATATTATGTCTCACTATCACTTTCCAAGGTTCCCACCCTTGAAGTGCCTTGATAATCCATTTGGAGGCCAAGGATATTCCTTGATATCTAAGATTCTTGATACGAAGGCCTCAACCATGTTTATTCATAGAGCTCCATTGCCACTTAACAACATGAAATTTCCTCTTACCTTCCCATCTAACCATAGGTAGTCTCTGATTATCTTCTGTAATGGTTGAACTAGTATTGAGATAAAAGCTAGGAAGAGGCATAATAAATGTTGTAAGTCGGTAGAACCTTTTGGAAAGCTTGTACCCTCCCTTCCATTGAAATAAACTAATTATTCCATTTGTTGATTTTTTTTATCAATTTTGCACTTGATCCATTCCCACATGCATTTAGGATCTGGATAGAATAAAAATGGGATTCCTAAGTATCTAACTTGGTGATTAGGTCCCCCCCAAACCATTTGATATTGATTAAACCAATCTAGAGGATAATTTGTCCAACCCAACATAATATACTTGGAGAGAGAAATCTTGGCGCCAAAGGCATTACATAATACCTCTATCTATTTCATCAAGTATTCAATATTCCTCTCAGTGCATTCAACTAAAATGGCAGTATCATCTGCAAATTGGACATTAGAGAGGTCCTCACCATTAGGTTATGTTATACCTTTTTCTTTAGGAGAGGAAGAATCATCTATAAGAAGATAGAAGAGAGCATCTGCAACTATAAAAAATAATGAGGGGGAAAGTGGACACCCCTATCTGATGGATATGGATAGGGAGATACTTTCTAGTTAACATCCATTATTTTTAACTTTATCATTAGCATTGAGCATTAAAACCTAAACCATGTTCTGAAATGAGGTGGGAAAACCAAAGAATTCCATCATTAACCATATAAAATTCCACTCAATTCTGTCATGGCATTTTTCATAGTCTATGGGTAACATACTAGCATCTTGACTAGAACCCTTAGCCAAATCAATTGCCTCCCAACAGGTAAGGATATTCTCAAGGATAAATCTCCCTTTTATAAATCATATTTGGGTGGGACTAATTATCTTAGTAAGAATGTTTTCAAGCCTCTTGGAAAGAACCTAAGCCAAAATTTTATAAGACACATTCAATAGGATAATATGCCTCCAATTTTTAATAGGAATTTTGTCCCCATCTTTGAGAATCAATTTTATGACCCCAACATTGATATATTTCTGAAGAGACTCTTTAGAGATTGTCACTCTATACAACTAATGTAGTTCCTTCTCAATCCATCCAAGATTTTATTTGTTAAACTCTATAGGAGGACCATCAGGCCCAGGTACCTTATCACTTCTTAATGATTGAATGGACTGGATGATCTCCTCTTTGTTGATATCCTTGGAGAGAGAGGCAACATCTTCCTCTCCTATATTTTCAAGGATAATTCTTCTCAGAGTCTCCCTAGAATCTACCATGTTGAGGTTTTCCCTCTTCTAATGAAAAAAGTTTAGAATAAAACTGAGAAAAAGCTTTCAGAATGTCCTCTTGTTTAGACAACCTATTACCGTCCTCCCAGATGTTATCAATTTTGTCACTGTGATCTTTTCTTCTCAAAAGTTGAAAGAAGTACTTAGATCCTCTATCTCAATGGTTGATCCAATTAGCCCTAGCTCTAACTTTGGCCCCCTATATTTTAACATTTTGAATTCTCCTTGAAGAGTCTCTAGCCATTATAATAGCCTCAATGGCTTGTGGTTATTTAGGTCCTTCTGCACAGTATCTTCTGTAGCCACTATATGGTTATGTAATTTTGATTCTTCTTCCCTTACATCCATGGAAAATTTCTTCCCTACTATTTGAATAAGATTCCTCCAACTATGGGTATTTTGGACCCACTTATCAAGTCTACAGCTATGAGGGAAAGATAAATAATTAAAGGTATTGATGATACGAGTGGCCTCCCTCACAACTTCATCTTCAAGAAGTCTAATATTGAGAGAAAAAGAGCTCCTAAAACCCACTTCTACCTTTGGAAGGCCTAGGGAAATTTTTGCAATAATGGGATGATGATCAGAGAGTGTATAAGGCATAACTCTTACTGTAACTCCTTTCTCATCCTTTTTAAATGTGAAGGAAGAATTATTGTGTTGGAATATTTGATGCAGGTATTATTGAGTGTTTCTTGGTATAGGTTTGATGATAGGAAGATCAATTATTGTGTTGTCATTGATGTCAACTTGGTGTTGTATTTGTTGACAGTGTTCTTGATGTACTGCTAAATATTTGTATATAATAATTTTGTGTTGCAGAAGCAATTAGAGTGTGCGATAATGGTTGGAGACTCAGGGATGTCTCTAGATGCATTTTTATGATCACGTATGCTAGAAGAAAACATGGAGCACGTTATGAGTGATTGAAGAGAAACAGGGTAGATGGAAGAACACACACTGAATGATTTGATTATTATGTCAAATTAGTATGGATCCAAGTGTTATGGTCATGAAATGTTTATCTTGACTAGGATATGTTATTGATACTATGATTGCAAAAGGATTGGAGTACTAGAAGGCATCGTTTCAATTGACAGAAGATCATTATGTGCTTAATAGAAAATTTTTGAATCAGTTTAAGAAGTTGGTGTTAGATCAGTGTGTAGTGATGGTGTGATCAGTTGTTGTGGATGTTTCTATGATCCAGGTGTCAAGGTGACATGGCTTAATAGATTTGTAATGATTAATTTCTATTCCATTACTTGAGGTGATCAAATTTAATCAAGTTTTGGAAGCGTGCTGAAGAAGTAAAAAATGTTTGAATATTCTTGATTCAAATTGATGTGCGATGAATCTTATGACCAACCTGAGTTTTTTAGCAAATTTTCTACATTGGTAACACATTTTAGGGTTCAAGGATCGAGTGGGAAATATTTTAATATGTTTTGTAAGATGGTTAAATTCCCTAATAATAATGTATGTATATATATGTAAATCAATGCTTTATGCCAATATAGATTGTGGATGCCAAGGTGCGGTCAAGTGAAGAGAGAAGATTGTCTGCAAGAGGAATAAGTATTGTGCTTAATTAGATCTAAATAAGGAGAGGAGGCATGCAAAACCCAGATCACTATACTTTTTGAATCCTAATAGATTCTCAAGAAAATCCCTTAACCGGGTAGACTTTAATAGGTCTAATTTGTAAATCCTTTAACCAAGTGACTCTTTAACTAGGGTTTAAATCCTTTAACAATGTTACTCCTAACAAGGTAAAGCTCCTAACAGGGCTAGAGGTAAATCCCTTAACTAGGTGACTCCTAACCGGGTCTTCTCCTAACCAGGCATCATCGTGAGCTCCTAACAGGGCTAGGCCTTTAACAGTGCACATTTTAGAAGAGGGAAAATATTAGCGGGTACTAATTCCCACCATGGTTTTTCCCTCTAACCAAGGGTTTCCACAATAAAAAATTTGGTGTTCTTGTGTTTCATGTTTGGATAGTTATTTTCTTACTTTGTTTATTGCATGCATAAGGTTTAAAGTTGATGGATGTGGTTTATGGTGTTGAATGAATTGTGAAAAGTTTCAGATCTAATAGATTACTGATTCACCCCCCCCCCCCCTTCTTTGTAATCTTGGACCTTATAGTATTAACATATTGGCATAGAATCTGTCAAGTTTCCAATAGACCCTCCTTCCCCCTTTTTGAAAGTTACACCATGTATACCTGATGTCATGAAATTGATCTTTAGTGCCTGCAAGGGGATCAACAACATTCAACTTGTTCAATGTTCTATTCCAAAAGAATTTCTCATCGCCCTTCCATTCAAATCTATTGCCTCCCAATTTGTCTTGGATTTGTTCCACCATATTGAAATCTCCTCCTAAAATCCAGAGGATGTCCTCTAATCCACAAAGCCACCTCCAAAATTCAATTTTGTCTCTAACATCATTTGTAGCATAAATGGAGCACACCCCACATTCTTTATCTCCTACTTTAAGGATCACCCAAACTGCTCTAGTATTGCAAGGGGAGTGGCCCCATCTAACAACAAAATCCTTCCATCTCCTACCAATAAGGATGATAGATCTATCCCTACCTTTGTAGTGATTAGTAGAAAATATCTGGCCTCTCTTGAATTTATTTCTAAATTAAACTGGACTGCCTTTACCTCTTGTAACATAAGAATATGCATATTATTATTCAAGTTCATAAACCTTTTAATGACATACTTTTTGTTTGGAGATTTCATACCTCTTACATTCCAAGAATCCAATTTTATATTCATATCCATAGGGGGTTGTGTTCATGGGGGCCTTGAAGGTTATATAACACTTGGGGAGGGACCCCTTGTTGGCTTTAGTTTTATTTTTAGAATTAGTGGATCCAAGGGGCCTACCCCTTTTCTTAGGCTTAATTTCAAATGATTACTCTACCCCCAATGAGGGCTTCGGGAGTTTTATATCTTTTAGTATTTTCTTTCCTTTTCTTTTCTTCCTCTTCTTCTAAGCACTTATAGCTTCCACCAAGGAATCCTCTTCAATTTCACACTTCTTGTTCACATATGGCACAATAGCTCATTCGGATTGGAGGTCCATATCTTTAGTTGGGTCCTCAGGGTTGTTGATTTCCCCCTCTTCCTTGGAGATTTCTTCATTGGGGTAGGAAATTCTACACTCCTTGGTCGTGGTGAGATAAGAATTGAATGGGGGGGTAACTCTGTCAGGCTCACAATAAGAGAATAGTCCGATTGAGTGTCTTCAGAATCATAAAATTCTTTGATGTTATTAAGGGCATCCTTAGCATAAACAACTGAGCCATTAATATCTCCCTCATTCGTCATTCCCACATGATCATGGTCAGTGACCATGGAATTCCCTATCTTAGGGAGGAATCCTCCAAGAAAGGGGGGGTAGGTTGGTGTTCATCTTTACCATCTGAGGATCTAGGTTTAAAGATAAGGTCATCTAATAGAGAAGCCTCACTAGATGAAGTTTGAACATTTTTGGGATCTATCACCTTTCTAATTTTCTCAAGGGCCAAATGTTGTGCATTTAAGGTCTTGTGAGAGGGTCGAGACCTGAGTTCCATTTCTGGACATCCGATGGGGGAAATTAGGATCAGAAGTAAGGATCTCATCTCTGGGCCTTCTCAAGGCCTCTTTTAGTGTTTCCAATTTTTTAGCCAAACCCCGAGAAGTGGAATTTTTCCTCAAGTTCAAATCAATACTACTATTCTAAACAATTTTGATTTGAATTTCCTTATTAGACAAAGGTATGTTTTGAGGGCCTCAAGCCAACCCACCATACTGCTTTGCAACATGGAGTTTGTTTTTAAGAATCACAGGATAATTTCTTCTTCTATGCCCTTCTTTGTAGCAGAGAAAGCATGCATTCAATCCACCCAAAATATTGATGGGGCAACTAATAGCTTTAGAACCCATATCAATTTGAATTACATTCTATAAATCTACTCCCAAGTTCACAACCATTAAAACCCTGACATCTAAATATGGTAGGAGGATGTTAGGGTCTTCCATCTGTATAACCCTACCTAGAGATGATACTGTCGTGAGGAGAAAATTCAACAAGTACAGGAGGATGTGTTTAACTGTGACCCATCTAGGGCTCAATAGAGACAAAATCTCCTCATTATTGGCTTTTGCAAACCAAGCCACAACTCGAAAGACACAAGATTCGATATTCCAGTTTTGTTTTTTGAGCACAACCTTCTGGCTGGATAAAGTTCTGAAAAATATTAAAAATAATCCTTTTTGAATCACCCTACAAAAGGAGTATTGGAACCCTAGCTTTTTGGACCATATATTATTCAACCAGTCATGTAAGAACTTACGAGTAGGGACTCTAGACATGTCTTGGGCCGCTAAAATGATAGCTATATCCTTTAATCGAGCCTTCTCATTACAAATAACATTAGACATTTGGGCATTGGGTTTAATAACCAACATAGTAGAATTAGAGTCCTCACCTCTTCATCTTCTGCCCTTGTTGAGGGTCGTTTCTGGATCATGTAGAGCACTGGCAGAAAAACTTGCACCTTCAGGCACCGCAACCTTGCCTTCAAGCACTTCTTTAAACGATTTGTTGCAATCTCCTCCGCTCGCCTTCAAAATTTCAACCACACCACAACTCAACTCAGCCAGGGCGCCATCTCTCATAGAATTTAAGGAGTCGAGCCACTAGGGTACAAGGGCAGCCTCCTGCGTCCAGTCGAGGATTGGTCGTACACACGAGGTCGTCCCCCCGCTGAGAGAATTGAAAGCCCTAGTTGCTAATTGCAGAGAAAAATTCTGATCCCCTTGATAGCACTCGTCGCTTGTATCCTCGAGGGTTCCTTGGTGGGGCATTATAAGTATCACCAAATTGTATTCATCAATATAACATCACTATGGTGTAGCCATAATAATGGTTAAGATAAGTTTAAATAAGTAATTACACATCTTAACCACCACTAAATAGATTGCATATGCATATGAAAAGAAAGTGCATCATAAATAAACTCATCAAGAAATATAATTCATTAGCCTCATCATGAGAAAAGGAGCAACTATTACTACTAGCTTATCACTAAAAATATTAATACACTAAGAGTCACAAGAAATGGATATTAATATGGACTAAAATATATGTGAAAGGAAATAGGTAAATTTGCATTGTTATGGCCCTCAAAGAACATGCACTCATAGGGGTACAAATAGAATAATATGTAAGTAACAAAAGGGAATCTACCATAAAATGTATGCCTCATGCTCTCTAAGTACATTATTATCACATAATAGAAGATCCCTAGATGTGTCATAGGAAGTGGCCTAAGTGGCCAATATTCGCATGGTACAATCACATAAAGTATAGTTAAAGAATCAGTTATTCCATTGTAGATAGAGTATGTTCTTGGAACATTTATGATAATGTGACATATATTACTATTGATAAAATGTCTATAATGATAATAGAGGATAGATATATCTTTTCAAAATATTTTGAAGTAGCATAAATCATCCAAATGATATCTTGATTGCAACACTACATAGTTTAGTCTTTATAAGAAAACACATTCACAATCAAATGTATTTATTGAACAACCTTAATGTGTGACCCAAAAAATGCAAATTCTTTATTTAGAAGATAAAAGAAACACACGCCATGATTTGAATAAAAGCCCGAGTTTGATCGGGGGATTTACTAAGCAAGTTTAAAAGCCTATCCATCCACAAAAACAGAAAGATCCACAGAATTATCATTATGCCTTTAGTTTAATGATCTATCTGAGAGATAAGGCAGATATATTTGTCTGAGCGTCCGTGTTTCTTCAAGGCCAATGGAGTTTCTGGGACTATGGGCACCCAATTTATGAGCATTTAACTAGCTGGAATTATGCCTCAATGACCATCTCGACCTGCTCGAAATGGCGTGTATACATTTTAAACCTCCGAGTTCCGGCGCTGAAATGGTAGGTACAGTCGCCTCCTCCTCTCGTCCTGGTTTTTGGTTTTCTGCTTGTAATGTCCCACTTCATGTTTTTAATGGGCAAGGGGAACCAACAAGAATAACAAAGATCCACTTCAATAATTCAAGGGATGCTCTATCATACCCGTCCTTGTTGCTATTGAAACATAGCAGAAGCCTCAAAAAAATCAATGGGTCAAAACACCCAAAAAATAGTATTCCTAGGGCCTCTGACACCAAGGCCACTCTTGCAATGCCTGTGCATCAGGAGGATTTCGCCAATAAAATCTACGAAACTATTCAACAGAATGATAATTGGGAGGATGTGATTAACCTCGGACCCCAAGACCTAGAACCTAATCTGGTGGTGAAGGTGCTCAACCTTCAAGCCAGAGCTCAAAATGCTCTAAGGTTTTTCAATTGGGCAGATAGACAGGAGGGTTATGAACATAACATGGATGCCTATTACACCATCTTTAGTATCCTGCGCAGAGCAAGGATGTTTGATGAGATGCTCTCTATTTTGAAGAAAATGAGATCAGAAAGACGTGAGATTACTAAGAGCATGCTTACTAGCATCGTCTATTCATATGGAGTGATTGGAAAACTCCAAGAGACTCAGGAAGCCTTTGATTTGATGGAGGAGGTTGGGCATAAGCCCAATTTTATTGCTTACAACTCTCTCCTGATGGTTCTTATGAAAAACAAAATGGTAGACAGGGCAGAAAATGTGTTTATTAAAATGGCTCAGAATGGGGTTCCTCTGAACAGGCAAACATACACCTTAAAAATTCAGTTGCTTTTCTTGAAAGGAAATAGGGAAGCTGCTTTGGATACTCTAAAGGAAATGGTCTGTGAGGGCCGCGCTCCTGATGTGGTGACTTTTACTATAGTTATTTCTCACCTCTGTAAGTTGAAAGAGGTAGAACTGGCTTATGAAGTATTCAGAAAAATGCATGCATACAAATGCGAGCCAAACATTTACACCTACACTTCTCTACTAAAGGGTCTCTTCATGGTTGGAAAAGCTGAGGATGGTTTACAACTGGTGAATACAATGGAACAGAAAGGTTTGGTACCCAATATTTACACATACACAGTTCTTATAGATGGTTTATGCAAGGCAGGAAACTTGGACAGGGCAAACGAGATATTCCAAGAAGCTTTGGCAAGGGGGCTAAAACCTAACACCGTAACGTACAATGCACTGATTACTGGACATTCCCGGAATCGCAGGTGGGATGAAGCTACAGATGTCTTTAAAGTGATGCAGGAGAATGGTTGTAGGCCTGATTCTATCTCATATAACTTCTTGATTCAGGGGCTTGTTAAAAGGGAACGAGTTCCAGAGGCCTTAAATATTTACAATGAAGCAACAGAGAAAGAAATTAAGATAAACTTCCAGTCACTCTACAGCCTGGCTCGAGGACTTAACAGGATTGGTAACCACAAGGAAGCAAGTATGTTTTTTAAAAGACTGAAAGAGGTTGGTCATCCTTTTCAGGCAAATGATTACTCTCTAGGTGTAATGTCGCATTCAAAAGTAGGGGCGATGGATGACGCTGTTGGCCTTCTACATGAGATGATTTCTAGAGACTTTACTCCCAACCCTACGACTTACAACATGGTCATCAAGGGGTTTTGCAGACAGAGAAGACTGGAAGATGCAAAAGCAATTTTAAATTTAATGATTGAAAATAATACAATTCCAGTGCCAGACACTTACAATATTTTGATTAATGGATTTCTTAGCCAAAAAAGGACTGAAGATGCAGATCAACTCTATCTATTAGCACTGGACAGGGGCGTGCTTCCCAGTCGAAAGCGAGATGTCTATCTTCAAGTCTGACAAATTTCCAGCAGATTTGCTTGGATGCCAGGAAGTGTTTATTTGTATTTTTGGTACATAGGGTCTAATGTTCTATATCTTAGCATGCCTCCTCTACCAATCAATGAACAGGTTTTCCAAGCTCAAAGTGGACATGGAGTAGAGTGTCCTTGGTGAACAATGGCTGGTGACACTTCCAAAAGAACTTATACCATTCCTTGGGACTTGTACACAATCTTTTTCCAGAAATCTATAGCTCCATCGTTTATGGATTGTGCAAATCTCATATCTTTAATTGAAACTTGGCTATCAAGTCTGTTTATTCAAGGAAATATTTGATCATTGATTTATCCTCTTTTGCAAATTTGCATCATAAAAATTCATTTACTTTATCTTCTGAAGAGGAAATTATGTCCTTATGACCAGTTAAGTTTCTGACTGCAAAGAAATCTTTTTTCACTACTTTCAGTTGTAATTCTGGATATCTTCTGAAGAGGAAATTATGTCCTTGTGACCAGTTAAGTTTCTGACTGCAAAGAAATCTTTTTCCACTACTTTCAGTTGTAATTCCGGAAGATAGGGAGACTTGTAAGACATTGTTTGGCTAGTCCGTACATTAAAATAAGGCAGTCAGATCTTGAGATGATGTGCAGCCTATCCACGATTTCAGCTCGTATCATGCATTTTCATGCAAAACAAATGAAATGTCAAAGACAAAATATCTTTTGAGATGGAAAACGAAAAATGCACTTTTAAAAACATCGAGGCAGGAATCTAATTGCTGTGGCCAATTTTGCAGCATTTTAGAAGAATTTTTTGATTGTAGAAGTTGAAAATCAATGGTTCCTGAATTAAATTTTATAATTTTTGGCTGTTGGCTTTTGTTAGAGATATCAGGAAAATGATTTTTTTTAGCAGTCTTCCATACAATAACTAATTATTGGGATCAGGATATACTGAATGTTTTCTGTTCTCTGGGTTTGCTAAGAAGGGACTTGTATGATATGCCTCTGCTAAATTAACTGGGAATATCCCATTCTTGTTTGCGTTTATAGCTTTTAAAGATGTATGTAAAGCAATTACTTGGTTCTAGGATATCTGATATCCAGGCAGATTGAGTTAGTGTAATAAAATTATATAGAAATTGCAATGTACCCTTTTTAGGTAAATGGATAAGAAGGTTCATTGGGGTTAAGCTGTAGGAGCGCATTTTTTTTATTGACTAATGCAAATTTAAACTTAAGACCTACCGGTTGGAAGGCTTTGCAAATTTGAACTTAAGCTGTAAGAGCAATTATGGATTAGCTGAGCCTGGACTCCATCAAGTTAAAGCCACCCACAAACTAGAATCTTTGTACTTGTGATGCTGAGTCACATCAAAACACCAACCAAGCAAGTACTTATTTTTCATTAAATTTAGAGTAAAATTTACATTGCTGTTTAGCTGTGTTAGAAATCCTTGCTATTTTATTTTAGAAGATTTATTCTCTAGACAATATGAGGTTTTTAGATACTTGTTGAACCAATAAAAGTGTTTTCTTTTTAATTAAGTTTGAGGGTACCATGATATGCATTTTAAACTCTAAGAGGGTCACCTAACTGTGCGAAAAACTTATTTTGAGTCCCTAGTTTGTGTGTGAGAGACATAAGAATATATAATATATCTAAGAAGTCGAGTTCGCCCCTGCCCCCCCAAACCAGGCCAAGTTCGAACTGGTCCGTGGTCCGGTCCCCCTGTGGGTCCGGGTAGGGTCCGGTCCATAGAACCAAGTTCGAACCACCCTGTGCCTAGTTCGGACTCAGGCAAATTTTGCGGAAAACGACAAATTTACAGCGAACTTCGACGAATTTTTGCCCACAGACGTAGTTTAAGTCTTTTTTTTGGCATATTTTATAAAGTTTTGACATCCACAACCCTAAAAAGTGGATTTGAAAGGCTTATGTTGACTTATCATTCTCATTTGTGGTGTGCAAATAGGTTATTTTTGTCTTGAGCAAGAGGGAATAGGTGGTTGAGCAAGAGTTTGGTTGTGCAAGGAGGGGTTGGAAGATTGATTTGTGGACCTTCTAAGTGTTTGTGCCTCATTTCTACACCTTTGCAAGTTTACGATGTGTGGAAGAGGTAAGTTCTTGTTCCATTTGCTTCAAGTTTTTGTTTTTGTTTAAGCATTTTATTTTATTTTCATTTCTCTTTCATTGTCCATTATTTTTCAGAATTTTTCAATCTCTTGTTTTTATATTGAATATGTATACAAATTTCTTGCCATAGGAAAAGGAACTACAATGGCATTTACCTCTTCCTCAATAGGCAATATTGAACAAAGAGTAGAACCCCCTTCTGATTCTCCTTTGTGGAAGTATGTTGATATTGTAAGAGCTCTTCTAGGAGGTGGTGCATTTCGTTGGAAATGTCGGGGTTGTGATGTACAAAGGAATAGTTCATATTTTCGTGTGGTAGGCCATTTGTTTGGATTCCCTGGAAAAAATGTGCACCTATACCTAATGCAACAGTTTTACAATATATTGCAAAGTATGGGGCAACAGAAGAGAGAGAAGAACCTAGTAGACAAATTATAGGCACTGGTAGTAAAAGTAAAAAAAAATCAAAGTGAATGCAACCCCCCTCTATAGATGTTGTGATAGAAGATCACCCCTTTTATACTACCTCATCTGGCCTTGATACTGAAAGTGAAACACCCCTTACACACAAAATAAAGGGACCACTAGAAATTGCATTTCAAAATTAGAATCGAGAAATTGCCGACATTGATGTGGCAAGATGCTTGTATGCAAATGGGTTGTCTTTTAGTGTTGGTCACTCTCCATATTGGAAGAAGATGTTCAAAAGTGTCAATGAAGCTCCAAGAGGGTATAAAGGCCCCGGTTATGAGAGAGTATGAACCACCTTGTTGGATCAAGAGGTCAAGGGGATTGATGATCAATTGAAGCCCATAAGGGATTCATGGATTGAGTCAAGGGTATCAATTGTTTCAGATGGGTGGAAAGATGCTAGAAATTGTCCCTTGATCAATGTCTTAGCGGTGTCCCCTAAAGAAGCAATGTTTTTGAAATGCGTGGATTGTGAGCGACAAGTAAAAGATGGGCCATTTATTGCTAATATTCTCATCTCTGCCATTGAACAAGTGGGTTTTAGAAACGTTGTCCAAGTCATAATGGACAACGCAAAGAATTGTAGAGTTGTTGGTTTGTTGGTTGAAGAGCGATATCAACACATCTTTTGGACACCTTGTGCAATCCATTCACTCAATCTTATGCTAAAAAAGATTGGGAACAAAATTGGGTGGATCAAAGAGGTGTACGTAGAGGCTGAGGACATCTAGATGTTCGTCACAAACCACCACATGACTCAGGGAATATTCATAATGTTCTCGCGTTTGGAGCTACTCAAGGTAAGTGAACTTGAACTCAAGTTAGTAATTTACATTTTAATATGTTGATTGTGTAATGTGTATTTTCATTTTGTTTTAAACTTTAAAGTATATATGATGTATGATGTATCTAATAGTTGTA
Organism: Thuja plicata; assembly: GCA_018584345.1. Classification (NCBI taxonomy): domain Eukaryota; kingdom Viridiplantae; phylum Streptophyta; class Pinopsida; order Cupressales; family Cupressaceae; genus Thuja; species Thuja plicata. The sequence continues at coordinate 1,125,018 of MU227203.1, forward strand.
TTTTTTTGGTTCTACTAATTAATGTTCTAAGTTGTTGAAACTCGTTTCACATCAAATCTAATCCTCTTGAGACGACTTGTGCAAGTGAAAGAGGCACTTTGCAATATGGTAATCAACAACAATTGGGTTATATGGAGGCAAAGCAACAGTGAGAGGGCAACCAAAATAAAGAAAAAAGGATATTGGATGACTCATGGCGGGAATATGTGGAATATCTCATTAAGTTCATCGAGCCCATTATGAGCGTGCTTAGGTTCACTGACATGGATAGGCCTTGTCTTAGAGATCTATGATGGCATAGACTCAATGTTTGAGAAGATCAAGCAAATTGTAAATGAAAAAGAGCAAGATCCTCAAGAGACCTTTAAACAATTGCAAGCAATTGTTGTAGAACGATGGAAAAAAAATGACCGCAACTCTGTTGGATGATATTAGAATTAGGTAGTATTGATGCTAATGGCATTCATATTTTGTCATTGATGTCAACATATGTTTCTGTAGAGAGAACAAACTGGTTATTACTATTGTATGATGGCTGACAGAAGTGTACGAATACTATACGGTTGAATCAGAACGAGTGAAGATGATGATATGAAGAAGGATGTGTGATGATCTTATTTCTAAGATCGCTTGGCTTAATATTGCATATTGGAGTTGTTACAGATGTTTTAGTGAAGACTGGTTTCTGGACTGTGTTAGTGATGCTTGACAGAGTGAGTCTCTGTGTTTCGGGAATATCTTACAGACGATGATAATTTAGGTTATCTGAGCTTAAGAGATGACAGGAGGCATATTGAGGAATGTTTGTTATTGATCGCAAGTCGTGTGATTGTTGGTGACGTCAGCTGTGGCGTGTATTCTAGAGGAGACCTATTTGGGGCTGACTTCAGAGATGTAGCGTGCATTGTGGATTGCGAGCATGGATTGCGGATCTTGGATTATATCTGATGTATTGTAATTGATGTTTACTTGTTTTAGGTACCGTGTGTATCTTAGCAAGGGGTTAAATAATTATTTGTATATTGGGAAAGCTTAATTGGCTAGCCTAATCAATTATTGTAATAGGGTATATATGGGATCTTTTATTTTGAAAAGATAGATGTATGATGAGGAGGTAACTGAAAAGACACAGAAGTGTGGAAGCTACGAAGCTTGATTGGCTGCTGGATGTAGAGCAGAGTTTGTGATTATAGTACTTCATTAGAACCGACCAAGCAAAGACAGTTGCTATTTGACAATTCATTGGATTGTATATTTCTTATACACACTTGTTCGGATTGTAAATCCTTGAGGGTGGCTTTAACCTTCTTTGGGCAGTGTGCCTGGGCAGTGAGCCCACTATTACTCTTGACTCCTAACAGGGTTTGTCCTTTAACAAAGACTGTGTACTGTAATGTTGTAATCTCCTAACAGGGCTAAATCTTTTAACAAGGATACTGTACTCTCAGTACATCATTTGTGGGTGCTAATTCCCACTGGGGTTTTACCTTTAACAGGGTTTTCTCGACAACAAAGGATTGTGTTATTGTGTTGGCATTTACTATGTTATCATTTGAATTAAAATTTTGGTTTATAAAGTGTATTGTTTAACAATCTATCTCACAACTGATTCAGCCCCCCTCTCAGTTGTGCTTGTGGATTGTTATTCCTAACATCCTCTACATTTGCTTGCCTGTGCATTGAAGCCCAAATACTATAGCACCCAATTTACTGATCAACCAGGAAGGCTACCACCCTATAGAGATGTAGAAGTGTATGATAGGTACAAGGCAACATTTGAGAGACTCTTTCTTGATGATAATATGCGAGATATTATTACAGATGAGTTCATAGAGTTTGTGAATGCAAGAGGTTTAAGTAATGATGCTATTTGTCATCGGTTTAGGGAGGATGCTCATAGTTGGTGGTACCTCCATGGCCAAAGATTCCAAATGTTGAAGCCCCTTGCAATTAAAGTTATATCACAAGTAAGTTTTATTTATTTTTATTTAGTTTGAAGTTTACTTTATCTTCATGACTAGCAAGTAATTTCTATTTTATAAGATTAAGTTTTAAATTTATTTTAATTGTTTATTCAATTTTTTTGTCTTCATAGGTTGCTAGTTCATCTGTAGTAGAAAGGAATTGAAGCACATATCCATTCATCCACCCAGTGAAGTGCAATAGGTTGCAATCAAAAAGAGCGAAGAACTTGGTATTTGTGCATTACAACTTGTGTCTCGTCTCACACAAGAGTAAAGAATACAATGAAGGGAAGATGGAGAGGTGGGATATAAATGTAGAGCTTGCGGACTTGGATGCTTCCATTTCTCGGCTTGCACTTGATGAATGTGAAGATTTTGATGCCAATACTATTATTGATGTAGCTGACCCCATTGGCCTTAGCTCTATTTGTGACTCAACTAATGCCAATGAAGAAGAAGAAGAAGAAGAAGATGATGATGAAGAATAATAAAATATCAATAAATTATTAATCCATTAGTTGAACTTCAAACAATGATTCTTGAACTGATGTTATGATTTAATTTTAATCTGTTGAATTTGAATCTTTGATGTTGAACTTAAACTTGAAGTATATGATGGTATGATCATGATTCATGATACTATGACTACAAGTGTTTTTGTTATTTAAATGTTTTATGATACTATGTGATATTCTAATCTTAACTCATGCTTCTAGATTGCATAAATGTGTGTGTGTGTGTGTAGTACTAACAAACCCAAACCCAAACCCCTTTTCAAAATTTTGCCGTACCGGCAAACCAGTCCTTCGAACTCGATCTTGAACCTAAACCCGAACCCCCATCCTAGTAATATCATTAGGTTGAAAAACAAAACCATTTTTTGTAAAAAAAACACTGAAATTATATGCTCTTCTCTTTCACCCAAAGAGAAACGCAACAACCTACATGATTATACAACTTAAAATCTCTTTATATCTCTTTCTCACTATCATTCTTTTATTCATTTAAAATTTATTTTTAATACTATATTATTTTTCAGTTTAAATTGCATATAAGCAATGGTTTATGCATATCTATACTTAGTCAATATAATATTGGAATAATGATATCGTATTCTTTAATGCAATACTCCCTTATAGAAATTTTAAAATACATTAACCATAATTTCATACCTCATTAAACAAGTGATAATAATAACATCTATTTAATTATTTAACAACAAATGATGTAATATCTAGGAGATCTATTTATACATAAACAACCCTATACTTCTAAACTCAAATTTCATAGAACCACATTAAATATGTCAAGGGACAATCATACGATAAGACAAGTTCTACAATGTACCAATTTAAGGTCAACTATTTGTTGGATTAGGTGGAAGAGAAGCAACTCAAAACTCAAAGGTAATGTTATAGAGGATTGTTAAGTCTATATTGTGGTATGTAGTAAGGAAAGTCTTGTTAAAATATCCATTGATATATGAACCGAATGAATAATGTCCTTGGATCAATACATCATGATAGTGGCTATTGATGGCAACTCGAAGAAAATGTACTAATTATTACTAGCACAAATTGACAAGGGATATTGAATTAGGGATAAAGATAAGAAAGAGTTATGTACACAGACTAATTGATAGTCTGGTTTAGGATTCTAACCACAATTCTAATGCAACATTATAATTGCATGGTGTTTGGTCATTCTAATAGCCTGATGGAATAGATAGACTGCACTATAAAGATCTAACATGAATACACTATGAGTTGTACAATGCGGAGTTGATTCATAAGTCCTTATAGTTGAGGAAGTGGAAGCATAAATTCAAATAACTAAATATTGTAGCACAAAGTAGTTACAAAGAAATTCAACACAAATTAGTTGCAACAACATAACATAGAGAATAAAATGAAGTAATAGAATAACACAAAAGATGTTGATTTACATAGTAAAAAACTTGGCAAAACATCAAAGAAACATCCACAAGGCAAGGTATCGGTATTCTTATTGCTTAGGAAAAACAATTACAATCCTTAGAGTTGTTGCTATCGTAATTGCTCTTGCAATTTACAATTCACACTCTTTCAATTTACATTTCATAAATTGACACACAATTTGTCTTCAAGACAACAAAGATATATATAATATTTTCAAGATAAAAACCACCACTAAACATAGAAAAAACATCTATATTCATTTGCTCAACATAGAAAAAAATAGTTGTATTCCTTTGAAGAAATGGGCAATTTCCTTTCAAAGAGGACAATTGTTTTCTTTCTAAAAGATGAGATAAGATTTGTTTTCTTGTTTTTTTTTTCTTGTTTTACTGTTTTATAGCTTTATTGTTATATTGCTGTCACAATCCAACAATCTCCACCTTGACAACAATTTCCCTAATACCTCCTCATGCCCAATCAAGGTGTACGCTCCTCAGACTTCTTGTTGAAATCTCAACACGTCTGTTAGTACAAGAGACTCGAAGCCTCACCCAAGTTTCCAAGTAATTATGAGGGCCTCTAATCAATCAATCAATGCTAAGCTCCAAATGCAACATTGCACTCTCATGAAGCTCCCAAGCAAATGACCAATGTAATCAACACCAAAAGAACTAACCAAACAAGATTAACCGTCAAGGTTCCAATTGCAAAATCAAGAACCTAACCGTGACATCATGAACCAACTATCTCCTCAAATGAAGATTATATGCTCCAATAAATGTATCACACTCCCACAAGCACCTATCATGCCAAAAATCTAATACACAATCAAAACCTATCAAGTTGTCTAGGAACACCCAAACATCCTATAAACCAAGGAAGACCTGCAACTATTTGAACCAAGAAAATTGCAAAACCCATCAAGTTGCTCAGGAGCATTCAGGTGATAGAATTGTTGGATAATGTTGGAATTGGCTACTACTGATGTTGTTGGCATTCATGTTTTGTCACTGATGTCAACATATGTTTCTATGGAGGAAGAACAGACTGGTTATTACTGTTGTATGATGACTGACAGAAGTGTACAGATACTATGTGGATGAATCAAAACAAACAAAGATGGGGATATGTAGAAGGATGTATGATGATCTTATTTCTAAGGTCACTTGGCTTAATATTGCATATTGGATGAGTTACAGATGTTGTGGTAAAGACTGGTTTCTAGACTATGACAGTGATAATTGACAGAGCGAGTCTCTGTGTTTTGAGTATATCTTATAGGCGATGATTCGGGTTATGCGAGCTTAAGGGTGTAGTCACATGTCGATTAGATTCGACATAGTGATCTTCATATGTAAGTGGATTCTTGTATTTGTGATTTTTTCGTTGTACATCCAAATTGCTTCCAAAATACTTGGGGAGTGTGGATGAATAGGATCGATATGGATTGTTCGTATGGATGAGTTGATAGGGAGACTTCAAGGATGCATATCTTCGTTGATCTTGATAGGGGATAGGGTAAGAAAATGACAAACTAGTAGTTATAGGCATGGTGGATGGAGGGATATAAGGACCCAATATAGATGGAAGGTTTGACGGTTTCAGCTTTGGGATATAAGGACCAAGGATGGATTTGGAGGATAGTGAAGAAACATGGTTACGCTTGAATGGAGGGAGATAAGGTGTGGAAGGGATATCAACATCTTTAGAGTGAGCTGCATGACCAAGGTTCTTCTCTTTAGAATTCATCTTTATATCAATAGGTTTATGAGTAGCTCTGATAGGAGCAACTGAAGCTTGAGGGGATTTATTGTTATGCAAGGGATTTTGAGGAATGATGGTTTCTGGATATGGAAGAATATGACAAGGGGATGATGGGATGCTCTGACCTTAACAATGATCTTTAGATGGTTTAGAAAGGGTACTTTTCTCTTGATTTTCAATAGGCTCGTTAGAGATGGTGGAAAGGATATCTTGATCTTGCTTGGGAGATGGAGGGCTATCTTCTTGGAAGAAATGGAAAGGGATGATAAAATCAGCATGGAACTTTTGAGATATGTGACTTTGGTCAACCATTGGATAAGGATGGATGGTGTCTTGATCTTGATCATTACTGTTATTTGTTTCTTCACACTATGGATTGCCCTCTTGACATGGAGCCACTTCTAAGGACGAGGTAGGAGTTTTGATTTGCATGCGGGATTCTTGAAAGGCTAATGGAGTATCATTTTGAGTAGGCATGATAAGTGTTGAAGCACATGGACGCTTTGGGTCTATGATCTTTGAAGCCTGAGAAAGACTTGCAGTCATGTGTTGATTATCTTGGATCTCTTTTAGAGGTAGTCCTTGAGGGTAGACATAGTCATCATGAGGCTCATTCTTTGATAGAGATGGTGTGGCTGGTTGTGAAGCTTTAGGAGATGGAGGAATGGTGGAAGAAGTAGATGTGATATGTGAACCATTGATAGACATGGGAACCTAAAATTGATCATGCTTGAGATTAGATGAATCATTAGGATTTTCCACTTCGATTATGCCATCATCTATGAGATCTTGGATTTTATGTTTTAACTCCATGAAATCTGAAGTTTTATGCTCATTTCTTCGGTGATATGCAAAACGGGTTCTCTTGAATGTCCATCCATGTGATGTGACTTGAGGTAATGTGATGAGGTCATGCTCAAGAATTTCTTCCAATGCTGATTCATAAGATTGTCCCAAAGGAGTGAAGTCCCTCTTGCGTTTAACCCAAGGTTTTTCTTTCATGAGGTTACTAATCCCTTTGGAGGGAGACTTTGAGGTGTTTTCAGCAGCTTTTAGGGCTTTGGAGCCACTCTCTTGATCAAAGATAGCATTGTCATACCAAGATTTCTCCATGTTGGAAGGAAGTGGAGAGATGTGTGAATCATGATCAAATAGACAAGGATAGATTGAGCTTAATAAGGATTGGTTGGATGGTGTATCCTTTTCCCCCTTTAATTCTTGGATTTCAGATTTCAAAGTTTGAATCTGTTTTGATAGAGCTTCCATAAGAATCTCTTCTTCCTCATTATTAGGACCATAAGGTTAGTCCATTTGCTTTTAGACATTGTAAGATTGTCTTGATGCGCTTTCTTAAAAGATTGAAGACAAGGTATGATGAATCAATTGATTGCTTGAAAGGTGCTGAAGTGATATCTAAAGTGCTGACTAAGTCCAAGACCAAAGGACAAAAGAGATAATGTCCAACTGAGAGAAAGATAGCAACGACTCCGATCTTGAGTCAAGGTTAACGAACATGCTCTCGCAACTCAGGATAAGGACATTGCGGACAAAGATGATTAAGATAACAATTCACTTGGACTAGCACAGAAAAGTCAAATTTTGAAACAACAAGCGAGTTAGACTGTCAACAGATTGCAGTCAACGACAAACTAGAAGTGATGTTGCGAGAATACAAATTTTGTGAAAATTCAGACAGAAACGTCACGACAAAATACCAACTTGGACAACAATTTGACTGGTTTTCAGAATTTTGAAACTAGATGCAGAAACTCATACGAGAGTTGATAGTTTAATACCCAAGAGTGCAGATTTTGAATCGTTGATCGTTTTGATGTTTGTTTTGATTGTTTTGGTGTATGTTTTCATGTTTCACTCACGCAAGACACATCATGGAGATATCATAGAACCAAGCACATCAATCAAACCCTCTTCCTAGGTGGTGAGAAATGGACAATACTTATTTGAATCCTCTTACAATAAAATACCCATTCAAGTCGGATAGTTAGAAGCTTGGCAACACTGGCTCCCCTCCATGGCACACACTTCCCAGGCCTACCAAGCTTCAAATTTCTCAAGATTCGAGGATCCTGATAAATTTATTGTCTCAACAAGAGGGGTACATGAGAGGTTTCTTAGGCATGCGCATCTCACAACGCTCGTATCAACAAGTAAAAAAAGATTTTCGTCACTAACTGAAAAAGGTTTTAGTAAGGGTCTTCGTTTAAGTGTATCTTCTGTGTCCGCGCAAGCACAATTCAGGTTGCTAACCCCACACAACACCTTAGCACAAGCAGTCATGATATGTGATTGAGACTCGGAGGCCCTACTTTGTGTTAGGCCAAAGCTGAGTATAAGCTCAAATGCCACTTATCTTCCAAAGCTTTGGTCTCGAGAAAGTGTTTTTATTATAGTTAGTCGAAGAAGCTTGGCGTTAGCTTGTTCTCACTTGGGTCGTTCTCTAAGAGTGAGTACTTCTTCCCACTTGGACAGGCCCTCTAAGGTTGCAGATCTCAAACAACGAATGACAATAGTGTTTCTGGATTTATATTCATCCCAAAAGGGCAAGAACATAATTTCCTGACATTATTGTCATTCCTAAAACACCAGATAGAAGTTCATTTTAAGATGTCTTGCATGTGGGTTCCTATTTAAAAAAAACAAAAACAATATGCAAGTAAAATGTTTAGCGTTCTACCGATCAAGGCAACCTACAAGATGCCTCATTAGTAGTCTGTGTTTTAGTCTTCTTTTTCAACATCCTACAAACCACTATTAGGCTGTAATCAACAAGATAATCTAGAGAACAACAAAGCCAAAAACTTGTCAGTGTTAGAAAATCCAGAAAATCAAAAAATGATTGCAGATTTGGACACTAGACGAAAAATAGCGCACTTTCAAAAAAAATTGCACCCACAAATGTTACCGTATGAGCCCGAACGAGGCTCTAGAAGTTGCAAAACGGAGGATTAAACAGGTAGAGTGATCAAAATCTGCAATTTTTGACAAATCTGGAAACCAAAACCAGCAACTAACCCCACCACAATAATCTTTAGGAAATTCTACCCAAAATTTTTAAAAAATTGCTTGAGAAAAGGACTTAAAATGAGCAAGTTATGACCCTCTGAAGATAGACTGCAAAATTGAAATGCTCAATGGTGAAGGAAAGAAAATCAAACCTCTGATGATGTTAGTAGATCATGAGGTTAATTTTGACGGTTTCATGGTCGTCACAGAAAGCCAATAAGTCTACAGAATGACGGCTAGATGGCCGCCAAATTTAAGGTACTTGGCCGACGCAGAGGGTGGTGGTTGGGCAGAGGCTGAGCGCAGGGCGTAGAGGAAGGAACTCGGGGTGGTGCTCAGGCGAAGTAGGGAAGCGTGGAGACGAGACAACGCAGGCTAGACGGTGGAGGGTGGCGTGGGAGAGTGGTAGGATGGCGCAGGTAGGAGGAGTGGAGGGCGGGTTGTGGGCGTGGGAAGGTGGCGGAGCGAAGGGGAGTTGTGGGCGCAGGGGGAGGTGGGAGGAGAGGTGGTGGAGCAGAGGGGAGGTTACAGCGCGAGGGTGGGAGCAGGGCTGTGTGCGCGGAGGTGGGGGAAGAACTTTGATGGAGGTTGGGCGGGCTGGGGGAGGTGGAGGAAGGGTGGCTGAGCGGACAGTGTAAGGGAGGTGTTGCGTGAGGTAGGGATGGGGATTTAATCCCACATGCACTAGGGTGCATTAAATTATGTAGTTTTTATACAAAGTTTAAAACTTCATAAACAAAATCATGGGAATTGTATTGGGTTGTTTGACTTGGTGGTGGGGGGTATTGCGCTTGGTGCTTGGGGGTTGGAAATGTAAATGGAAATGGAGACAGAGCAGAAAATATTAGGTTTCGGCCTAAAAATGTATTTTTAGGAAATTGTGCCTCCGTCTGTGCAGTCAAAAAATTTGTCTTGATTTGCGTGCAGAAGGTCATACGACCTATTTGGGCAAAAAACAATTTCACAGATTTGACTTTCATCGGGTATGGGAAAGTTTATAGTTGATTTCAACCAAAACGACAATCCAGATGCGATGGTGGGTCATATTTGGCTCAAAGGAGATGTGGGTAAGGCCCACAGTGTGCGCCAGAAATGCATGCGTGATTTTGGGTACCTGCAGCTACAAACAGACACACTTCAATAGATCATTGCATGGTTAGATTAAACTGAATACAATAAACAAATGACTAACCTAAACCGATCTATTGCCTTCTAGTAGGCAGGAGTTTGAATCTTGGTCTCAGGTCATCGCAAGAAACAATGACTACATCAGATCCTAAATGAAGGATTTTGAATGAAATTAAATGATTATTCTACATGAATATGCATATGCAAGATTGATTCCAAGCTAATTAGATGAATTTTAAAGCACCAAATCAAAATCTTTTTATTTTTTATTTTTAAAGCACCAAAATGAAATGTACTCTAGATTATGGTTTGCATGATTGAAAGTAAACTAATTAATCAAAAATCTATGAAATGCTAAATGCTTGAAAGCTTAAGAAATGAAAAGTGCTTAATAACGATAGCTAAAATTTGGGATCCTTGTGAAGGAAAAGAGTTTCTCTTTTATACAAATCTCTCTCAAATCAACAGTCGAGATTAAAAGAAATGAGTGGCTCAGATTCGATTTGAGGAAGCACAATCCGTGTTCAAAGAATGTGATTTGTCAAAAGATTCAGTTGACTGAACTGACTGATCAATCTTTTGGAAACTTCCAAAATCAGTTTTTAGTTAACAACTTTGTTTCCAAAATGAGAAAAGATAAGAATAAGTTAACTGAATAAAACATATTTGTTTCCAATTTGATAATCAGTTAACTGAAATTGATGACATCATATGCATTTTTAAAGATTTAATTGATTTTAATTGCACATTTTGTTTTTATTAATTAATTTAATTCCTTTTTAGATTTTATTAACAGTTTAGTAATTCTATTTAATTAATATGTTAGGATATTAATTACATAATTAAATTAAGATTTATTTGCTAATATATTGTGATTTTAGGAATTAATTAATTAAATGCGATGATTGATTAGGACCTAGGGTTCAGGTCAGATTAGCTTGAATTCGATGAATTGCCTATTTTGTTTAGGACTTAGAAATAATCAAGATTAGGGTTTCTTGATATGTGACTGAGATTAGGGGTCTAGGGTCTGGATGACCATTTTTAGGTCATTACAAAGGGATGACAAAAGACATGTTTAGGAATGTTTGTCATGGGTCGCAAGTCGTGTGAGTGATGATGACATCAACTATGCCGTGTATTCTGGAGGAGACCTATTTGGGGCCGACTTCAGAGATGTAGTGTGTATTGTGGATTGCAAGCGTGGATTGCGGATCTTGGACTATATATGATGTATTGTAATTGATCTATACTTGTGTCATGCCAAAAATTAGCATGATAAAATGCAAAAAATAATAATTTTGAAGTTTACTATAATGTCTAGTGGTCAATGTCGTTGCTAGGGTTGAGGGGGATCATGACGTAAGTCAACGTCCCTCAAACCCATGGTTTATCTAGGGTACGGTTAGTATGTGCACAATGCATTACTTCTAGAGTTAAATTAAAAATAGTTACTAACTCCCCTAACAGGATGAATTGACACTAAGTTCATATTTTGACCTAAGTTAATTTAGTTTCATCATAACATTATGTTTACACTGATCAATACACTGGCCACATGTATTGACCCTGTAAACATAACATTAACCCCATTAACAATGACCATCTGAAACCAAACAAAACCTACCTAAGTCCTTAACTCAACCTATATGCTATTTAATCCATGAAGATTCTAAGTTGATAGACTTAAACTAACCAATTAATGAACATCCTTAAGGTTTGCAAAAATAGTCATTTCTTTATCCCAATCCTCTTTTTAAAATACTAAATAATCATACTAAATACGCTTTTAAACCCTATCTAAATACCCATCTCTCTAGTTAAACTAAAAGAATATAAAATCCATCCCACTAACAGTGTAAGCTACAAATATTAAATTTATTAAGTAACTTATTGAAGTTAAATTAATTAAAATTCTACTATGCCTAAGGGTCGGAGGAAGATTTTGAGTTAAGACATTAATTTAATATGTTAGTCTAATCTCGGATGATTAAATTCTCTAATGATATTAATAATAATAAAATTTCCTCGATAATAAGTCTTATCCCCTAAGGCATTATAGAACTCCTCATATTTAAAATTAACATTAGAACCTTATTTAAATTTATTCTAAAAGAAATTAATAGATTTCTATAAAATAATATCTCTAAAGGTAAAATTTAATAATTAATAAAAAACAATATAAATAAAACAAAACTCAAATCTAAATGACTTAAAAGACTCGATTAAAATCCTATTAATAAAATACTATATATCTGCCATACAACATAAATTACTATCCAACTAATTCTTCCCACATTTTACCAAAGGTAACTAATACATTTTTATTAATAGTATACCTGGTAAATGCAGAATCATACTAAAGTTATAAACTTGGGATTTACAAAATAACATTAAAAGTTTTACCTATTTGTTCTATTCTTATTGGGAAATCCCTAACCCTAATTCAAAATTAGGGTTAGGGCCCCAAAATAAGAGTAGCACTAAGAAGATGCTTCTATCTTTCCTCTCTCTCTTGGTTTAAGCCCTAACCCTAGGTTTTTTTAATTTACCAAGTTTTGCATGTGTGCAGGCCTGGGTGAGAAGTGGCAGCCATGAAAATGGACCAAGAAGAAAAATGCATATACACACAAATATATATGTGCATACAATAATGTATGCACATATATCTGTGCATATATGTCCAAGTTGCAGGGCGACAAGTTTTGGAGGCAGCCAGTTATGGGGTTGCGAAGGGTGGAGGCCCAGCCGCTGTGGGGTTTCCCTTTACAACCGCAGCCATCAGAAGGTTGGGGTCTAAGGGTGGCGGGTGGTGGTTGCGGCCTCCACCACCACCACACTTACACAGCGCGGGCGGGTTAAGAAATCCTGCGGCGTTTGGGGGTCGCGGGTTGGGTTAAGCCCAACACCGCCCAACCCCATCTTTAATTTTTTTTGTTTTATTTAATATTTCAAATAAATATGTTTTATGAACTATGTTTTATTATTAAATAAATAAAAATATATTAATATATGTGTGTGTGTGTGTGTGTGTGTGTGTGTGTGTGTGTGTATAAACATTTATATATGCCTAAAAAATGCCAAGGATAAAATCTTTTGGTAAATTATATGATGAAAGAAAAATCTATGAGCATGCTGTAAATATGTATGTATGTTCATTTTTTTTTCTTATGGATGAAATACATAAGTCTGTATATTTGATATAAGTATTTTATATTTATAGACCTATATATACATATATATACAATTGTATATATACACTTGCTGGTTTTAAAGCAAGAAATTACGGCAACCACAGATTTGACATTTCAGAGAAAAGAATTTTTTAATATAAAGTTATTGTTTCTTCTACTGGAGTCAATATATATATATATA
>MU227203.1:1153630-1166756 GCA_018584345.1 Thuja plicata
CCCAATGTTATAGGCACTGATCTCATATTCAGTATTGTATTCACATGTCTGATTGTTTCATGTAATTAGTTTCCAGGACTTGCCCTCATTTCAATTCCAAAGCATTTCAATCAATCTTTAGGTTTTATTTTATAAATTTTCAAATTCATATTTCATTAATTAGTTATTGCATCGATTTACTAATATTCTAACCCTAATTAGCATTAGGTCCTAGATTTCAAATTTGTTAGTTCAAGTATAGCTCATTTATTTCGCATTCAGTTTTTAATCTTAACTTAGGTTTGTTAATTATTAGAATCTGTAGCTATAAGTTATTTGCAAGTTTTCAGTTATTGGGTACACCCGCCCTGGTTTCTAACCTAAAGTGCAGGGATTCAAGTTAGAGAAAAGGCTTCAAATCTGTCAGTTGGCATCCCGTAACCACTAAGAAGAAATCCAGTGATTTCAGGAGCCAACAGAAAGTACTTTCGATCAAAACTAATTAGTTTTGACCAAAATTATTTTCTATCAAAAGTCTCTAATTAGAGGCCATTTCAAGAGTTTGACAAAATTATGAAGTGTTAATGGCTTCAGGACTCAAACGTAGGGTTCAAATGGAAGAATAAAGAGACGTCATTTTTCATAGCACAATTACTTTGAACGAGATTTCTAATGAATATAGATTTGACAATTTTTGAATTAATTAGGCCTATGTTTTTTAACGTGCACAGAATGTAGGATTTTTATCAAATATAAACCTTCGAGTTTGACGTTCAATGAAAAATAGTAGAAAAGAGAAAAACATTTGAAAAATAATAGTGCCCTCCATCTTCGAGTCTACTTTCTATCAAAAAACAAAAAATTGAATTTTGATAAATACACAAGTTATAAGCTATGTAGTCAAGGTATGTCAAAATTATGGTTTACTCAAATTGAAATATTCATAAAATATATAATAATCATGATAATTTCGTCAAACTAATTGCATGCCCTCCACATGGATGTTAAAAAACTAAATTTGAAAGAAGCATATTGATATCTATTTTAGAAAAAAAGTTATGCTCTATGAAGTCAATGTAACTCTTTGAAAATGATGTTTTCAGCAACATAGCAGTTTTCCTGGGAGAAAAAAACACCATTCAAAATAAATTCAAAAAAAGAAAAAAACATATTTAGAATCTAGACATAAAATCTTAAAAGACTCTAGTTTACTTCATCTTCCGATTTCAAACAGTGTAACGACAATATGCATCTGAATCTGAAAGGTTTTTTTTAAATGTAGACTTCAGTGTCCGCTCAGGAAAAAAAGTGTAACCCACTATTGTGGGTTCACCCTATGACTAATGCAGTAAGAGGTCTACCTAAGATTGTGAAACCATCTAACACTATGTGTAGAGAGTGTGTTATGGGGAAACAAACTAGAACCAGTTTTGAAAGAAAATCTTACTCTACAAAAGGGAAGTTGGATCTGGTACATAGAGATCTGTGTGGTCCTACAAGAACAAGATATTACTATGGTGAGAGGTATTTTATACTTTTTGTTGATGAATTTTATAGGATGATGGGAGTTACATACTTAAGAGAATCTGAAGCATTTGATAAATTCAAGATATTCAAAGCAAAAGTTGAGAATGAATCAGGCTTGAAGATAAAATGTTTGAGATCAGATAGAGGTGGTGAGTTTACTTCAGAATTTTTTAATACCTAATTTGAAGAGCATGGAATATAAAGATAGACATATGCTCCTAGAACACCACAACAAAATGGGATAGAAGAGAAAAGGAACAAAACAATATTAGATGTTGCCAGAACTATGTTGCTGGAAGGAAATGTATCACATGTTCATTGGAGAGAAGTTGTTGGTATTTTTGTGTACACCTTGAATAAAATTCAGATCAGAGAAGGTACAAGTAAGACTCCTTATGAATTATGCTTTAATCATACTCCTATTATAAAATATTTCAAAATATTTGGAAGTAAATGCTATATCAAAAGAGATGATGAGATAGATAAGTTTGATGCTAGAAGTGATGAAGGTATCTTCCTTGGTTATTCTACTAAGAGAAAAGCCTATAAAGGTTTCAATATGAGATTAAGGAAGTTAATTGAAAGTGCTAATGTGAGGATAGATGAAATGTTTCAGTTTCAAGAGAGAATGTATGACTGTGGTTAGATTGCAGAGATTAAGTAGGTCACTACAAATCCCGAAGAACTTTTAGAAATTGATAATGAGATCGAAGATGAATCAAATGAGCTAACTAAAAATCCTAAGACTCTGAGGTATGTTAAGAAGAACCATCATGAAGATTAAATCATTGGTGATGCAAATAGAGGAATGTTGACTAGATCAGAAGTAAGAGATGAAATTTGTTTGATTTCTCAAGTTGAACCGAAAACTACTAACAAAGCATGTAGAGAAGAATCTTGGAATAAAGTTATGCAGGAAGAATTAGAACAAATAAATAAAAACAACACTTAGGAATTGGTTTTGAGGCCTAAAAACAAGAATGTGATAGGTACTAAATGGGTTTTCAGAAACAAAATGGATGAGGAAGGAACAATCATAAGAAATAAGGCTAGACTGGTTTGTAAAGGCTACTCGCAACAAGAAGGCATAGACTTTAAAGAGATATTTGCTCATGTTGCTAGGTTGGAAGTTGTGAGGCTATTTCTTACTTATGATGCACATAAAGACTTTAAGGTATATCAGATGGATGTGAAATCTGAATTTTTGAATGGAGATTTGGAGGAAGAGGTATACATAGAGAAACCTGATGGATATCCTTTGACAGAAGATGAAGACATGGTCTGTAAACTGAAGAAAGCATTGTATGGATTGAAACAAGCACCAAGAGCATGGTATATAAGACTAGACTTGTATCTTCATCCTGGTTTCAAAAAGGGTAATGCAGACAGTAATTTATACTTAAGAACTGGTGAAGATGGAATTCTAATCATAGAATTTTTTGTTGATGATAAAATTTTTGGAGGTAATGATGAAATTAGTAAAAGGTTCTCTAAAGAGATGGAAAATGAATTTGAAATGTCAATGATTGGTGAAATGAGATTTTTTCTTGGTTTGCAAATTAATCAGAACAAGAATGATATTTTTATATATGAGACCAAGTATCTTAAGGAGATGTTGAAGAAATTTGGAATGGAAGAGTGCAAACCTATTGGGACACCTATGGTTACTAGTTATAAACTTGATCATAATGATGAAACTCAAAGTGTTTTTTAGACAAAGTACAAATCAATGATTGGAGGTCTACAATATATAACTCGCACTAAACCAGATATTTCCAATGTATTTGGAATTATGGCAAGATATCAAGCAAATCCTAAAAAGAAACACTTTGTTGTTGTGAAAAGAATTTTTAGATATCTGAAAGGAACAATAGAGTATGGATTATGGTATGAAAAATCTGATGAATTTATTTTACATGCTTATATTGATGTTGCTTGGGCAGGTAGTGTGGATGATAGAAAGAGTACAAGTGGAGGAGTATTTTTCCTTGGAAAAAGGTTGGTTTCCTAGTTAAGTAAGAATCAGGATTGTATAGCTCAGTCTACCACTGAATCTGAGTATGTTGATACTATTATAAATTATACACAAGTTGTTTGGATGAAACAAATGTTGAAAGACATTGGAATAATTTTTGAAGAGCCAATGGTTATCCGTTGTGATAACACTAGCACAGTGAATATGTCAAAGAATATTTTAATGCATTTAAAGACTAAACATATTTCTATTAAGTATCATTTCTTGAGAGACAAGGTGACAGAGAAGGCAATCATATTGGAGTATGTTAGCACAAAGGAATAAATAGCAGATATATTTACTAAACATTTGCTAAAATATGATTTTGATTATCTCAGAAGCATGCTTTGGGTAAGAACCCCTCCCTATGGCAATTAATTTATGTAGGTATGCATCATTCTAGTGGCTTTCAAAGCTATATCATTTTCTAGACTTGATGTATGGATCTACTCCTAAGGGGGAGTGATCGCAGGAACACTACAAACTTATTTGGGTGATTTTGTACCTGGTTGTTACAAACATGAAGATTTGAAAAGGGTACATATTGAAGAATTTTGATGAAGATTTATGGAACCCTTTTCCATTGTTTTAAAAGGGGGAGAGATTCTATGAGAAAATCCCTATAGTTTTAGGGAATTATGTTGAGGATATTGAGAAGATTGTATTGAGAGAGAGCACTTTTTGGGTTGATGGATTTTCCCATATGTTTCCATCAATGCCAAATGGAGAGATTATTGGATACTTTTGGAATTAGCTACTACTAATGTTGTTGGCATTCATGTTTTGTCATTGATGTCAACATATGTTTCTGTGGAGGAAGAACAAACTGGTTATTACTATTGTATGATGACTGACAAAAGTGTGTGGATACTATACAGATGAATCAGAAGGAGTGAAGATGGAGATATGTAGAAGGATGTATGATGATCTTATTTCTAAGGTCACTTGGCTTAATATTTCATATTGGATAAGTTACAAATGTTTTGGTAAAGACTAGTTTCTGGACTATGACAATGATAATTGACAGAGCGAGTCTTTATGTTTTGAGTATATCTTACACGCAATGATGATTCGGGTTATGAGAGCTTAAGAGATGATAGAAGACATTTTCAGGAATGTTTTTGATGGGTCGCAAGTCGTATGAGTGATGATGACATCAGTTGTGGCGTGTATTGGAGACCTATTTGGTGTTGATTTCAAATATGTAGCATGTATTGTGGATTGGGAGTGTGGATTGCAGATCTTGGACTATATATGATGTATTTTAATTGACGTATACTTGTTTTAGATACTGTGTGTATCTTATCAAGGGGTTAAATATTTATTTGTATATTAGGAAATCTTGATTGGCCGACCTAATCAATTATTGTAATAATATATATATGAGAGATATTTTCTTTTGAAAAGATGTGTGTATGGGTGTATGTATGTGTATGAAGAGAAGGTGATTGACAGAGAAGTGAGGAAGCTATGAAGCTTGATTGACTTCTGGATGTAGAGCAGAGGATATGTTCATTGTACTTCATTGGAACTGACCAAGAAAATATTTGCTTTCAGACAGTTCACTGGATTGTATATTTTCTACATACACTTGTTTGGATTGTAAATCCTTGATGGTGGCTTTAAACTTCTTTGGGGAGTGTGCCTGGGCAGTAAGCCCACTGTTACTCTTGACTCCTAACAGGGTTTGTCCTTTAATAGGGACTGTGTACTGTAATGTTGTAATAAGCTCCTAACAGGGATACTATACTCTCATTACATCATTTGTGGGTGCTAATTCCCATCGGGGTTTTACCTTTAACAAGGTTTCCTTGACAACAAAATATTGTGTTATTTTGTTGGCATTTACTATGTTATTATTTGATGTGAACTTTTGGTTTATAAAGTTTAATATTTAATAATTTGTCTCACAACTGATTCACCCCCCTCTTAGTTGTGTTGGTGGACCGTTATTCCTAACAAGAATAACCAACTCCACAACTCACATGCAACCAATAGGTAATCATCTTGTGCTTTCATATAGCCAAGGAGAAAAACCATGAACCCACCACAAGATTTCCATTTTCTAGTTCAAAAAAATCCATTTAACCAGGATGTCAATACCCATCCAACATGAACTTTTTATTGTTTCCTCTCTAACAATATTGAAAAGAAAAAGAACCATTGCCAGATCTTCCCAATCCTTATCAAACATATTTATAGGTTTCTTTAAATTTCCTCGCAATTTCTTGTGCAATCCTTGCTACACTAACAAATCATGCATCTTTAACTTACACAACTCAAAGCTTTTCTTTCCATTAAAGTTCAACTCAAATTTTACATTCAAAATATTTGTCATTTGTTGCAAAATCAACACCAAATTCAAACACAACAACTGCAAAAAATAATGGCTCTGATACCACTTGTTGTGGAAGTAGAAGAATAAACCTAGATAATGAAATATTGCAACACAAATTAGTTGCAAATAAATAACACAGGGAATAAAATAGAATAATAGAATAACACAAGAGACACTGATTTACATGGTAATAATCTTGACAAAACATCAAAGAAACATCCACAGGGCAAGGTATCAATTTCTTATTTCTTAGGAAAAACAATTCTGATCCTCATGACTACTGCTATCATAATTGCTCTTGCAATTTGCAATTTACATACTCTTTCAATTTACATTTCACAATTTGACACACAATTTACCGTCAAGGAAACAAAGATGTATATAATATCTTCAAGATAAAAATCACGAATAAACATAGAAAAAATAAATTTTATTCTTTTCTTGAACATAGAAAATCCCAACTTTATTCCTTTCAAAGAGAAAAAAAGGTTTTCTTTGTAAAAGATGAGATAAGATTTGTCTTCTTTTTTTCTTGTTTTCCTGTTTTATAGTTTTATTGTTATATTGTTGTCACAATCCAACACCCATGACACCACATTAAATAATGAAATATCCCAATTATTATACTAATTATGAAGCATTTGCTAGACACGTTGAGCCTTCCCTCTATAGATTGCTAAGCTATCAAGAAACGAGAAAAGAAATGGAATAGAAGAACACCTCTATGAAACGTAAATTGGAGAATTTTCTTCCCTCTATCGCAAGCTTTGTGATGTCTCGTTGGTCATGCCACCATCATTGATCATCAATCCTCCTCTGAAGACAAAATACTTATCCAACAAATAGTATTGGACTCATGCCAAGACTAGTAACAATACAGTTTGAGAAAGAAAATGTACTTTGTTTGAATTTTTTTTAGTTGTGTGTGTGTTTACAAATGAATAAACATCCTTTCTTATGCACTCGGGTGCCAAGAATAACCTTTGTAAGTAATTTTTTTAGCTATGTTCCATTGATTTTTGTCGATGGGGATGGTGCAGATAGAAGGGGGATTTGTAAAGCTAATTCTTGCACCAAAAAGAGGTGCAATGGTTATGTTGATAATAAAATATATGGTAAATGATATATTGCAGAGTACAAATCTAAGACTAAAAGAACTAAATTTCACAGTGATACCAATTTATAGTATGTCATAATACATATATTTGAAATAGATTAGAGTGAATAAATTTGATTTTTATAATGTAATGAAAAAACTAACTTATGAAATAGATTGGAGTGAATATATTTGATTTTGATCATTGATATTTTTTCTTTGTTGTTAATATGACCTTGTTGTGATTTGACATTGATTAGTGTAAAATAAAATTTTGAGGGTGTTATGTAATGGATCATAACCTGGATTAGAATGCATTAGTTTTCCATAGTCCATGAATTGCAATGCAAGTATTCTGAGAGTATAATTCTATGCGCATTATTTTTAGCTCAATGTTTTGAACCACACTTAGTGATTATTCACCAAGAGAGGAAAAATGATAATGAATGCATATTAGGCCTTTTAAAGGAAAAGAAAGAGATATGGTAGAGAAGAATAACAAAAAATGAAAAAGAAAGAAAATCTAACATAACTAACAAGAAAAAATAAAAAACAACTAAAAAATAAAATAAAAAAAGACAAAAAGCAAAGCTGAAACTCGAAAAAACAAAACCTTGCAAAAAAATAAGGAAATATAAAACTAATAAAACTAACTAAAATATAAAATAACAATTAAAAAAGAAAGAAAGAAAGAAGACTCTAAAATTAATAAAAGAGAACCAAAAAATTATATATTAAAATTAATCAAAAGAAAAAACTAAAAAACTTTAGAAATTCAACAACAAAAAAAGATAAATCACATAAACAAAGAGCCACACTTTGTAAGAGAAAGTGGCAACAAATCAAAAACACAACCAAAATTGAAAACAATACTAAAAAGGACTCCAACTACAAAACTAACACATCGATTTAATTAAACAATAGATTCACTAAAAACATAAAACAAGACTACATAATTAATTGCACAAGAGAAAGAACAAAAACTAGTAACAAAGACAAAACAATAAATGAGACGAAGATTATCACTGTAAGGACTCTCATTTACCTTACTATTTTCCAATTTAAATAAGTGTTGAAAAAAGAACCCAAATTCTAAAATAAAATTAAAATAAATAAAATTCTAAATAATTGCATGTATCATGTAAGCGTGTTGAATCAAGGTACTAGCACACATATTCAAATACATTGTTACATCTTGGATCTCATGCCATAAAATCACTTTTAGTAAATAAATACAAATCCCTTAAGATATTTATCCATGATACATATAAAATGAGATACAATAATAAATTCCTCGATCGTCATTAACCTTCAAAAATATTCCGCAAATTGAGAGACAAGAACATGGTTGAGGCACTTTTTCCACCCAACCACGAAGCCTTACACTTCCCTAGAGTTCTTCCTGACACGAAGAACACCCAACCCTTCTCTAAGTGCCTAGCAACCTTGAGATAATTAACAGGAGGGAATCTCGGTGCAAGCCTGATCTACATGCAATTCCTACTAGAATGTCTTATACAAACAATCATGATGTGGTAGAGGATATTATTAATTATATTTTTCTAGGCTAAGTTCATTCTTCCCAATGAACCCCTGACTTTGGCCAAAGTGCATTTTAAATAAGTGTGAACCCGAAAAAGAGATTCACATCTTCTATAAATACACATTTGGCACCCTTTCCTAGAAGATAAGCTTTCCCAAACACACACATGCATGGTAAATTAAAGAAACATCATGCATTAATATTATTATTTTTATGCATTAGTGGTTAAATGCATTCATGTCTAACCATGCATAGATTCATGCAAATACATTTCATTTCATGCAATATAATACTTCATATGAACTCTTACATAAAAGTTAGTTCCTTTTCATGCAATTTTCAAGATCAATGCATAGTATTTTCTTAACATGATTCTCTTTGTAATTTTCACTGTAATGATTTAAGTGACTACTCTTTACATTTCTAACCATCTTAATGCATACTTATAACAAGATAAATCAAGAAAATTTCAATCAGCTGAAGGATTACAATCATTTGAATCTATGCAAGATATGTACTATAATTACATATATACCCTTTCTTCAATCATATATTTTTCACAAATTGATTCTATGTATTTATACAATTACTTCTAATAACATATGAATATGAATATATAATTCTAAATTTTATGATTTCTAATTGTAACCATGTAGGATAACAAGGATTTAGACATAGAAGGATGTTTATAACCATTCAATCACATGTTAGTTATACAATATGAAATACATATAAATGTTATATAAAATCAATTTCTTGAATGATTTTAGTTTATTTCATCCATATAATTTATAATCGAATAAATAACTAATATTACTTATCATTCTTCATATGTTTTATCCATAATTACATGTAGATGTTAGATGCATCTACATACAATTATGTATATATCTTACACACACACAATAAAAAAGAATAACAACAATAATATCTTTCACAATTCAATTTTTAACAACAAAATAGAATAAGATAAAACATCTACATGCAATTATGGATAAAACATAGTAGGGTGATCATGGATTAAGTTCCTAAATGTCGACTTTCTTATCTAAATTGAGATAGATTTCTTAAGTTTTAAAACTCAATTATTTCCTTTGACAAGAAAGATTCTATTCTCGGTAATTGTTTTTAAACCAAATATTTTCATATTAATTATTTTCTTTCTTTATTTTATCTTCCTTTTCTCTAATAATATTGATGGTTTTAGTGAAAAAGCTTTTCATAAAAAGAAAGGATAAGAATTTAGTTTCTAACTTGTTTTAATTTCTTTTGTTTAAAAAACTTACTTAATTTCTTTAATAATATATTTTCTTTTCTAGAAAGAATATCTTTTCTCATAGTATATATATATATATAATATGAGTTTTGTAAAAAGAATATGTACATAAAAGTATTTATAAGTTCTATTTAAGTTTCTAAAAAAAATAGTATATTTAATAGTTATTATATATTTAATATAAATAAGTTTCTATTTATTTTGTTTTTCTATGATTTTAAAGGTAAAAAACATCATGTAAATAATGACAATCATTAAATATCAATATAATTTAAATATATGTACTTTTTATATAATTATCATAAATAATACATCATTTATAATAATTTAAAAATAAATATAACATATTTTAGTAAAACACTTACAACGATAATACAAAGCATATTCATTTTGTTACATACGATTTGGAAAATGTGTATATTCCAACATTTTTATCAAACGAAAATGTTTATTTCATCTTTTTGATCATTTAAACCTGTAACTTGATTACATGTAAATCATTGAATACAATCTTGGATCATTTCAATGTACTATGAAATGATTACAACAATCACATCAAAACCATCCTATGTATCCAATCATATTGTTAAATTAATTGATGAATCATATAAATGACTAACTATGTTACCATGAATGTCATGCAATGCAACATTTAACTTGATATATGCAACTACTTATGTGTCTATGTAGTGTGTGCATAGGATCCCTTCATACCACTTATAAACAAGAAGCTAGACATGTCTACCTCAACTATCTTCTCGCCTTCGATGGTACCTGCACACACTTGCACTCAATTTGTCATTAGTAGTTTAATCCATAAATTATAATGAAAGCAAGATTACATATATTGCATCACTATTTTTGATAAAAGGTAGCAGAAAGAGGGTGTTGGCTCATGGTACAAACACAACACACTAGATACACATTAATAACATATTAATTGTATCGAGAGCACTTAGAAGAGTTTAACAGAATATTAAGTCTACCCCTATCAAAAACCAACTTACGAAATTCAGAGCACCACCGCCACTTATCATCAAAACCAAAATTACATAGTCCAAAATAGAGTTCTTAGCAAAAAATCTAATATCCATATTGTGCCATGTAGGGTTCTAAATAAACTTGACAATCTTAGTCCTAAGGCTATAGCAGAAAAATAAAAAATAGCCCCTGGGGCTATCATAGTTATCCAAATAGCAACACATAAAAATTATCAGTTGCCTTCCCACAACTGCTTTGACAGCAAAACATCTGCCCACTCCTCCTGAAGGAACTTTAAAATATCCCGATCATCATCTTCCTTGTCAAGGTTACCTCCATACGCCTTCTCATGGAGTAGGTAGAGGGTGGTCGTGGAGGCGTGCATGACTTTGAGCACAAATTTTCTAACATCTCTGATATGGTTGCTTGAACCTTCCATTTCCTCCTTCAATTGAATAACCATCTTCTCTAGATCAGCAATTTGGTGTTTAAACTTACCCACCATGCCACCAGAGCCAACATTGCTTTTCTTGAGCCCTTCCATGATGGTATTGCTCAGGTTCAGTTTACTTTTAGTGCCCTCTTTGTTGTTAGACTCCACCAAGGTCTCATATCTTTTCACCATATTATTTATAGCCTTTTTCCCCTCACTTTAGCCAGACTTTAGAGAAACAGGTCTGATACTGTTGGGCGTCAACCTTTACCTCTCCCTCAGAAACAAGATTAAGGATAATGTTTTTAGATTTTTTACTAGGGCGGAGGCCAGGGGCCTATGGGGTCTTCTCTCTTTTATTAACCCCCAGAGAGAGTTAGGGCTCATGGAAGGGTTTTTATTGCAACATTTTCCCATCAACCCAGATGGCAGGGGGAGGAGGCCATGATCCCGAGACCCATAAGGTGAGGGTTTGGGTTGTTGTTGGGTGAAAATTAGCACAAAAATGTTAGGTGGTAGGAAAAGGGCATGGTGGAAATTGTAGAGCCGAAAGAGTAACCCCTTGTGGAGGATGGCTAACTTTTTTCCTTGCGCCTTAACTTCCACCACATCACCAACATTACTTTCCATAGAGTGGAGTTAAATGAAAAGAATAGAAATTAAATCCTTGTGCCTAAGATGATTTAGGAATGGAAGATGATATTAGTAAAAAACACCATACCGTTCCTCCAGCGTGAAATACTTTATAATGATCTTGCACATCTTTGGCTAGAATTTTAGGAGGTCTTCCAAATTGTAGCTATTGGCATTATGATAGTTTTTGAAGGTGATATGAAGAGAGGTCATGAGTGGATGCATAATTGGTTGTCCTTGATGGAAATGTATTCAGTTATCATGATTATAGTGATCGGTAAGAACTGTGCATGATCGGTAAAGGAAAGATCAACTATGCATGTTGACTGGTGTTCAGGATGAACAATATTAGACAGATTGTGGTAGCGATCGAGTTGAGGAAAGATTCAGATGTTGTGATAAGAGATATAGTATGTATATGGTATGAGAAATATATGATTCCAACCACAATAATTTATTACAAAGTTTAATTGAATTATGTTTTGAGAGTGAAGACAGTTTACCTATCTGATCACTGATCAAAGTTTCATTTTAATTTGATTAAGGCGATCGATGTCAGGCCGAAATATTAATTTTAAATATTGGTAGTACATTTAAGGATAAAAAAGTGGATGTCAAGTTGACACTGATTTTGAGGAGGTTGGCTTATCTGTTGAGCTGACTATGGTGGAAATTTCTAGGTCTTTTGTGACCTAATGTCAGTCTATATAAGGAGAACTAAATCATTTGATTTAGGGTTGCAATCGTATTTTCAGGATGGGTAGTCATGAATTGAAGGATTATAAATCAGTATAGAATAAAGAAGGAAAGGAGCTGAATGGATCTGATAGGCAACCAGTGCCATTCTACAGATCAGCAATCTTGTTGTTCCCTAACAGTTACAGCAGGTCAAATCCTCTAACAGGGTAAAATTTAACAAGTTCTTATTTGTAAATCCTTTAACAGGGTAGCTTCTTAATTGAGGTTTGAAATCTTATAGCAAGGTAGATCTTAGCTGATCTTTTTGTATTCCTAATATTTTACTAATAGCTCCTAATAGGGTGAACCCTCAAAAAGGGTATTTGTAGCTCATAACAGGGAAAACTCATTTATTGCAGTATTGGACTTGTGGGTGTCATCACCACCATGGGTTTTTCCCCTCTAAAAAGGGTTTATACAATAAAATACTTATGTTATGTGTGTTTTTGATTACGGTAAAAGCAGGTTTTGAAGGGAACCCCGAAACCCTTTAACAAAACAAAGGAAGGAAAGGCTAAAAAAGCCCCAGCAAACAACAGATTGTCCCAAGGAGGGACCCAATCAACAG
>MU227203.1:1170893-1248422 GCA_018584345.1 Thuja plicata
TAGTTTGACCCGTAGCCAAGGTGTAAGTGGATAAAGATTTTTTGAGATTTCTTGCTTCTTTAACAGATGCTTCACCCATTATAAGAGTATCATCAACAAACTGTTCATGGGAGCAAATGATTCTGTCTGAGGAGGGACAGAGACCAGACAAGGTACCAGCAATAACAAGTTTAGAGATATATCTACCGAGACCTTCAGCCAGAATAGCAAATAGAATAGGAGAGATAGGATCCCCCTGTCTAAGACCCCTTGAAGGTTTAAAGAAATTAGAAGATCCACCATTAACCATCACTGAAGAGGAAACAGTACTTATGTTATGTGTGTTAAAGTTAAGGATTCTTGATATTTTTTACTACTATTTGTTTACTTCATTTATATTCTTTGTGGTTAAGAATTTGCTAGTATAGTTAATCAGATTGGTGGTTGAATTAGGTCAATACCTATTTGTACTTATTCACTCCCCCCTCTCAATCATAAGATTTACAAAAATTGGTATCAGAACTTATTGTTCCTCCTGATATTAAGCCTAACTACTTGAGGAAAAGATCCCTATAAGTCAACACAGATAGATACAAGTATGAAAAGAAACTTGAGGATGCAAGCCAATTTATCAATAAACTGAAGGAAAAGTTGAGGCATTTCCTTTTTAAGAGAAGAGAACTTGCTGAGTAGTTGAGTGAAAGTCAAGACTACATTGAACAACTCTCAGAAGGTAGTTTATCTGAAGAATTAGAGGAAGAACTTGCTGATTTGATGGATAAAAATAGTAGACTCGAAAGTGAAGTGGAAAATCTAAAAAGAGAGCTTGAAAGTATGTCTATCAGGATGGTTGAAGAACATGAAAGAAGAAGGGCTATTGTTTATGCCAATAAAATTTATGAAGATGCCCTAAAGGTTAAAGATGAAACCCTATCAAAAAAGTCAGAGCAACTATTCAGATTGGAGCAAGAAGTTGCTACATTGAAGGAACCCTTATATGATAGAAATGAAGATAAAGTTGATATTGAAAGAGAGAATGAGGGGAAAGGAAAGAGAATGAAAAGATAAAAAGAAGAGTTGAAAGTTGCAAATGGTCTACTGGATAAATTCAGAAAGAGTTCTATTAAACTTGATTAATAACTTGGAAGACAGAGGATGAATGGAGATAAACAAGGTTTAGGTTTTACAAACTTTGAAGGTGGTGAATCTTCTGACACCAAGGACATCAATGAAGAAATAAAATCAACCCCGAAGGTGAACAATAATAATGGCAAGAGAAGGTATAAACTGGTATGTTTTAATTGTCATAAGGAAGGTCATACTGCTAATATATGTTGGTTTAAACCGATTGGTCCAAATGTTAGACCTAGAGGCTCTACTGCTAGATTTGAAAACTCTTATGCTAAAAATGATAACTACAATGCTATACCTAATACATTTCATGGATTTTGTTTCTATTTCAACAAGTTTGGACATAGAGCTAATGATTGTAGGGTGAGAAGAAACAACAAGTGGTCATTTGATTATAATAGTCAGAGACCTATCATCAAGGTAATCGGTCAAATGTTAATTGTTCTAAATGTCACAACTATGGACATATGGCTTTGAGCTGAAAATTAAGGTCATACACACACAATTCTAGACACTGGAATCCAATAGGTATGGTATGTTATGACTATAACAAGGTTGTTCATCTTGCTAGCTTATTTAGAGAAAGACAATATACTAGAGGTCAACAGGTGAACAATGATGAAAATACCAAAGGTGAGGAAATTGTTAATGTTGATGAAATAAGAAATGATATGAAGAATACATGGGTGAGGAAAGGGGAATTGAATTTTTCAGAGTTAACTGAGAACTCCACAAGTCCAGGAAATGTTGAGAATCCTTTGGTGAACTAAGCACATTATTTTCTTAGGGGGATCACTTAGAGTCAAATCATTTACCGATCCCCTAACTTCATGAGTGGTAAGATTCATAAGCATTTTGAGATGCCTAATTGTGAGTTAATGATGGTTAGTGAAGATAAAGCATTTTTGTGCATATAACAAGTGTTATGTTTTAACCGTTGTGGTTGGTGGAAATCACCATTTGACCATTATGTCTAATGAATAGATTCCCAAACATTATAAATATGAGAAAGTAAAATCTTTTATCACTTTGAATTCTAATGAAGTTTACTGAAGAACTTTTGATTACATTCCATAGTGAGAACAATTTGTGTTTGTGGACTAAGATTTCACGTAGGAAGTTCTATCAGTTGTCAAAGAACATTAATCGGTGAAGTCAAGGTTATATCTTGAATTAAAAACATATTTTCAGGAATTGTTGTTAATTATTGACATAATGGATACTCTAATTTTGGTCGACATCGTTGATAAGCCAAGAGTTGTATTTAAGTTACAC
Source organism: Thuja plicata (assembly GCA_018584345.1). Lineage (NCBI taxonomy): Eukaryota > Viridiplantae > Streptophyta > Pinopsida > Cupressales > Cupressaceae > Thuja > Thuja plicata. Next base: position 1,173,279 of record MU227203.1, read on the forward strand.
CCGGTCAAGGAAAATTAAAATGATCCAATGGGTTCCCTATCTTTGATACCCTGTGGTGTATTGTTAACTGAAGACATTTTTTCATTCATTCACTAAAAATTGGAAGAAATTGAAACCGATGACATCTATAATGTATTCTTTACTTTGAGTGATGATGTGAAGGTAAAAGACAAGCACATGCATTTGGTTCAAAAATGTTTCACTTATGCTACTGAGATACCTGATGAGTTTCATCCAGAATAGATAAGATATGTTTTGATAAGAGTACATGATCAATTTATTTTACTGGACAAGCCTCACAAGATTTTAAAGGAATTAATCAACAGAGTTACTGGATTTTGTGCGACCGGTGAAACACCTACTTACCAACTATTGCTGCAAATTTGGCTACTCATTTAACCCAATCTAAACAGGATCACCGAGCCATGATTATCAAGGATATAACTGACAAGGAAGTGAGAATCACTTCAATGGTGATAATATACATAGTATATCAGTCTAGTCAGTTGAATAGTGTACCTAGTGGAGCTATTCATATTGCATACAAAATGGTGAAGGAAGATGCAAAATATGATCTTTGTGAGATGTTGAGGAGAAAATTCTTAGTGAACATGGAGAAGATCAAGAAAGATAAGAAGAATTCATTCAAATATGGATCACTCCTACTATGTATGTTCTTTTACTTATAGAATCATTTTCCTGGAATAGGCTCTATTACATGGTCAAATGATAGACCGGTAGTAATGCAAATTAAGCAATGCATAAGGACTTTAGGAAAAAACTTTAATTTGGTTATGTGGGGTTTCTTTAAAGATTTTCAAAGAAAAATGAACTTAAGAGAGAGAATCCTAATCGATATTGTTGAGAAGTATAAAGATGATATATGTTTTATGGTAGATACAAATACCTATATGTTGCAAGCAGTGCAACCTAGAACATGTTTAAAACCTGATATGGGTTATGAAGTTGATGGTGATCTAGTCACTATTCATTCTAATATTCTATTATCTAAACCAATTGATATTTCAACACCTAGGTTTGGAACTTATGAAGAGTCATCATTGAAAATTCATAATGAATTAAGAGCACCAATAATCCCAAGAAAGATCATAAAACAAGTTGACAATCTAGCCAAAATGAGTGGCATTAAACCTGAAATGATGATAAAACTTAGAAATAAAATGGAGAGTGAGGAATTAGGCACATCTACTGTAGGATCCAAGGACACATAAATTGAATTAGAAGAGGTTACACCTTAGAGAGTTACAAGGAGTTCAGTACTAAAACAATCAACATCTACTTCCACTACTCCTATTAAGAAAAGTTCAAAACTGAGTATGAGAAAAAGTCTACTACTATAGAAACTTATAAAATTGACAATTCTATCATTCTTGAGAACATTGTTAAATACATTAAGGAACATGGAAATATGATAGAAGTGTGGACTCACTTTGACAAGTTTGATAGTGAAGAGAAAAGAAATATTGAAGATATTTGTAAAAAGTTTATACACTTTTTGAAAATCACCTAGTAAACTTTACAAAGATGTACCTAAATGAATGTTTAATGCAGTTAATAAAAGATGGAGAGAAGAATTGAAGATTGATAGAGTGATAATGGAATAAGAAATTACACTTTTACAACCTGAATTTCCTACCAAACAAATTGAGTTGACAGTTGAAGCAATGCGAGAAGAATCTAAGACAAGGAACAAAGTCAGAATAATTATCGTTGGAGATACTCAATCAGTAACAAATGAGACATTGGATTTATTGATAATCATAGAGAGAATAATGATGTCATAGATAATGTTATCTTTGATATCCCAGAACATATTGCTAAGGAAGAGATAGGTCATAAGGATGATGAAGATATACTTGCAATAAAGAGAAAATTAGATCTAACTGATGAAGGTAGCATAGTGAAGAAGAGGAAAATAAAGGATACAACTAGTTCTGAAGAAGATGAAGAAGAATATGAAGATGTAGAAATGCAAACAACTATTGATATTACTCAGATGAGGCCCAAAGAGCTATTGAAAATGTCTGATAAACTCAGGGAGAAAGCTGAAAGGGAAAATTTGAAGGGAAAGAAAAAAAGGTCAGAATACTAAAAGAAGTCAGAAATATCAATAGGAATTTAGTCCCTAATGTGAGATATGACAAACAAGATAATCGTATTGCTCAATTGGGTATTTTGGTCAAGGTTGTTTCTGATCAAGTACATAACATGGAGAATGTGCCTATGGAGTTAGAAATGAAATAATATGAGAAGAAATGAGCTGACAAGTTGAAAGAGACTATAACAGTAGAAAAAGAGTCACTTGCAATTCTAGTGAATAAAATGAAGGAAACTCTACAGGAGATAGGAAAGATTCTTGTAAAATTTTTGAAGGTGACATCTATTACACAGGATCTAGAGAAGAAGAGAGAGGAATCCAAACATGAAATTGATGATTTGGTTGCAAAGTTTGATCCTCTAACCAGTTCAATTTTGGCATACACTGCTAAGGTGAAGATGATTTCATACAACATGAAGAAGTTGCAAGAAGAGAAAGACAATAAAATTATATCACCTATGGAGCTGCAGACCTATCTAGCTCCCACTATGGATCTCATGCAACAACATGTGAGAGATTTAAAAATAATATTGAGTCTACAAGAGGTGAACACTTTGAATGATATGGAAGGAACAAAATTGGTTATACATGGACATATTTTATCTATAGAGAACTTACAAAAGGAAAACATCCCTGAATTCTGTGAAGATCAACTTCAAGGAAAATTTTGACAAAATGTAATTCTAGTAAGTACTTATAATCCTTTGTCATTATTGACAAAAGGGGGAGGGTGATGTGTAATATATTGTATGGGATAATGATGCAATGATGTTTTATATCATGCATAATTTAAGGGGGAGTATGATTTGAGGATTGTATTGTAGTATGTATGCAATATAAGATTTTTGAGATGATTATCAAAAGTTTTTCCATCAATGTCAAAGGAGAAGATTGGTGGAATTATGATAAGTTTTGGAGGTGATATGCAGAGCGGTCATGAGTGGATGTATAATTAGTTGTCCTTGATGGAAATGTATTTAGTTATCATGATTACATTGACCAGTAAGAACTGTACATGATTAGTAAAGAAAATATCAACTATGTATGTTGACTGGTGTTTAGGAAGACCAGTATTAGACAGATTGTGGTAGCGGTCAAGTTGAGGAAAGATTCATATGTTGCAATCAGAGATAATTTATGTATATGATATGAGGAATCTATTATTCCAATTGCAACAATTTATTTCAAATTTTGAATGAATTATATTTTGAGAGTGAAGACAGTTTACCTATCTGATCATCGATCAAAGTTTCATATTAATTTGATTAAGGCGGTGGATGTGAGGCTGACATATTAATTTCAAATATTACTAATACATTTAAGGATGATATTTTGGATGTTATTGAAACTGATTTTGAGGAGGTTGGCTAATTTGTTGAGCCGACTATGGTAGAAAGTTCTAGTTTTTTGTGACCTAATGTCAGTCTATATAAGGAGCACTAAATCATTTGACTTAGGGTTGTGATCATATTTTCAAGATGGGAGGTCATGAATTGAAGGAATCAAAGATCAGTATAGCATTAGGAAGAAAAGGAGTTGAACAGATCTGATAGGCAACCAATCTCATTCTATAGATAACCAATCTTGTTGTTCCCTAACAATTGCAGCAGGTCAAATCCTCTAACAGGGTGAACTTTAACAAGTTCTTATTTCTAAATCCTTTAACAAGGTAGCTTCTTAATTGAGGTTTTAAATCCTCTAGCAATTGTAGACACTAAAATTTGTCCATTCCCACTTAATATTAATTTGTATTAACATTTGTCCATAACATTATAGTTGATTTTAATTAATTAACTATAGTGTTACATTCCTCTATTTATTTAATTAAATAAATTCATTTTCCCTCTTGTATTTAAATTTTATTTAAATAATATAGTATATTAAATTTAATTTAATATATTATCCTTCCATCACTTATTATAAAATAAATTCGATTTATTTTATCCCTCCACTAGCTAAGTTCTTCTAAACCTTGATTAAATTAAAATTATTTTAATTTAATCCTCATTTACCTTCTCTAAACTTACCTCTTGCTAATTATTCCTCTAATCTTGATTAAAGGTGGATTACCTCTAATCATGTGCACAATCACCTTTTCCAAGGTGAGGGTTGTCCTTTCCCTCTTTTGCCTCTTAATCCTAGCCACTCATTTCTTTTTCCTCTTAATCTCCTTTTCTCCCGCCAAAACCCTACCTAACCTTTCATCTCAGCCACTCATTTTCCACCACTTAATCCCAGCCCTCCATTTTTCATAGAAAATCCATAAAAGGAGGCCTCACTCCTCATTTTGCAACTAGTTAGTGAATTGAGCATTCTTGCACACTTGAGCACTTAAGAATTTTTAGCATTCTTAGTGATTTCATCTTCATAGTTGTTGCATTTTATCTTAGTTTAGATTTCGTTTCTTGCATGATAATCTAGATTCACTTTCATAGTATAGTTTTGAATCTTTCACTCTCACCTTTAGTTTAGTTTTCATCTCAATCTAGTTGTTAATCTTTTGCATTTGCATCCTTAGAATAGATCTTTGCATTTGCATCCATAATTTGAGAGATTTGGGGCAAGTTCCACATACTTGTGCTCAAATCTTCATCATTTTGCATATATCATAGTGGGATTTTATTGCATTGTGTTAGGAGAGCACAACTACAAAATCTCTAAGAGCAAATCAAGTAAGTCTTAGGCGCACTTGTTTTAGCTCATCAGAGGTTGTAGTGAGAATTTGATTGTGTTTCAAGTTCTTTGCATGCTTTAATTTATTGATATATCTTGTATTTTGCATGTTTTGACTTGTTGTGCAGCTGCAGGAATTTTTATTGCATACATTTTGGCACGCCCGGTGGGACCCACGTCCTAGTTTTTATTCTATTTTGCAAGTTTTTTGGATGGATTGATGGACAAACGGCTTCGCTTTTACACAAGCGGCTCCACACATAGGCGGCTCCGACAGAAAGGGAGTTTCCTCTCTTTGTTTAGCTTTCTAAATTGTTTAGCCTGCATTTTTTAGTCATTTTAGAGTTAATTACTTAGTGAATGTTGTCATTAGAAGCATTATTGGGCATTTTCAAGCATATTAGGTTTTAAATTTTGCTAGTTCTAGTGTTATTTTCTTTCTGTATCAGATAGGCGTCTCTGTTTGTACACAGGCGGCTCTGTCAGAAAGATTTTTTCTAGCATATTGCATCACATTTTAGGGTTTCTCTACACTTTTAGGAACTTTTAAAAATAGTTGCACTCTGTAATTTCATAATAGATGTCATTTTAGAAGCTTTATCTCATTTGGGTATTATTTTTTGCAAGGTTTAGTATTTTTTCTGCATTTTGTTCTAGACAAGCGGCTCTGCCTATAGATAGGTGTCTCTGCTTGTAGAAAGTTGGCTCTGCTTAATTTTGTTTCTTTTCATCATATTTTGCATGCTAAGATTTACTAATCTGGTTTTCTTGTAGGATTTTGGTGTTTTCTGTCTTCTAATAGCGGTTTTGTAGAACGTTTGACCAAGATCAAAATGTTTTTAAACTACTAATCTATTGTCTTGTAGGACACTTGTGGAAGACTTGAGCATTGAAACTACTAATCGATTTATTTTACAGGTTGTCTTGGAGATACACTTAAACTTTGTGTTTTTTATTTTTCTCACATGGTTTAATTAGGGTGCTTGTGTGTTTGTGGAAAATGGTGGTAGGGCTATGCGCTCACCCTTCTTAGGGTGATCAAAATACCAAACCCACTGAATTCCCCCTAGTTAGAGGAAGCCCAAGGAAGTAGTCAAGTGACTTATGTGTTTGAAGGATCACAAGTAGTAGGGATATGCTCTCACCCTTTTAGGGTGATCAAAATACCAGACCTACTTGTGTCTCCTTTTTTTCTTTCATTAGGATTTTGTACCCTTTTAGAGTGGCTACCTCCCAAGAGCTTTAGCATAGCTAGCGAGAGGGATTACCCAAGTGGGGAACAAGGCGGACCTGGCCTCTTCCAACCCACTATAATCAAATGCTCTTGAGACTAATCTCTCAAGGGACGTAGCTATTCTTGAGAATTAATTCTCATGCTTGATATTGTAGGGTTGCAAAGCCTGAATCCTGCGTGCGGGACTACATTATCAGGTACTCGTAGGGCTATATGCCTTAATATCTCTTGCGGGACTATGGAAGGTAGTTGCAAATAGAATTTTCACTAGACACTTTTAGACAGAGGCCTACCCAATTCACCTCCGAAGGTATCATAATCTTTGTGCAAGGATCGATCCAAGTGGATTGCCTGGATCACCTGAACATTTTACACTCACCATTTGTATTCCCAAGGGAATTCTAAAACATGAATGTGGCATGAGGGAGCCTATGCAATTCAATAATTGAGTCTCTTTTCAAAATCTACAATGTGCATAGTCCTAGAAAAAGCCAACATCACTTTGTGTGAGGCGAAGGAATATCTAGTGTTGGCAAAGATTTTGATATCAAGTCATTCCTTAGGTAGCTTGTGCTTGAAGTGTCTTCGAATGTGTTGAGACCAATGGAAATATTGGGCTTGAAAAAGCTATCAAAACATACACATTGTTCTACAATTTCCTTATTATTTTAGACTTCACAAGTGTTTGTATCCGCAAGGTTGCTTTGTCCCTTGTTGGATTGTTTGAAGACAATTTCTTGGTCACATCATGTTTGACTTTGATTTGTGCTTGAATCATTCTTTCCCATGGATAATTTGACTGCAACATCCTTCAACATCATTAGGAAAACTAAATCAAATCATTTTCTCAAGATTTCATATTCAAAACTTCAAGTTTCTACCCAAATTCCTACATAGGTGGCTCTGCATGTACATAGGCGGCTCTGCACATAGGCGTCTCTACTTTCAGAAAGGTGTCTCCACCTGAAATCAGTAAATTTTGAAATTTTGCAAAGATTTTTAGTTCCACTCTCCTATAGGTTCTCAAAGGATTCTTCTTAAGTAAATAAATTTCTTGTTCAACCACCATTTCCTTCCATCCTTCTAGTCTCTCATCCTTCCACTTCATTTTTTTCTTAATCTTGGTAACTTGGATCACCATCATCTATATTGGACTTCATCATTTAATATCAACCCTTATTTTTCATACCTTCATCATATTTCCATCTCAAATCTAAGGTAGGACGATTTATCAAAGTGTTAGAAGGATCCCCATCATTAGTAAACAAATTAATCCTGCCATTTGAGAACATCAGACTGTCTTGAGTGGTCAATCCAATCCCATCTTGCTCAAGATCATAAGTCTATCTTTGAGTAGGAAAATATCATCAACATTAATCTTTATTGTTTTCAATTCCTTTGGATCCTATTTCACTAAGGTTTGTCTTAAACCTTCATCATCAATCCTTATCAATCCAATCTTGAGAATTTTGTCTCTTAATCCATTAATCAATCAATCACATATCCTATCAATTGATTAATCCTTTTATCAAAAATCAATCATAAGTCCAATTTTCTCCTTATTTCATCATCCATCTAATCCTTTCACTCTTCAAATCTTGTATGGTCGTCACTCATTCTGAAAACTCTACAACAAGTAACATGTCTCATCTACCTTACAACATGGACAATGAGAATCTTTTTGCTACTTTTGCGAGAAGTAGAGTACCCGCTATTGATATCACCAATAATCCCACTAAAAATGAGTATGTGGAACAACCTAGGGATAATGGTCCTGCTTCCCCTCAGGTGGAAAATTTCCTTAATGATCCTCAAAACGTGTGAATAGTAGAGAAAATCCTTTGACTCAACAAGACTAAAATTTTTATGAGTCTCATTAAAGATGGAGTCATAGTCCCTGCTAAATTTGATGATTCCTTTCTTACTCAACAAGTGACAAAGGCTTATGTTCCTTCTAGTTCTACTATGACTGTATCATAGGCTCAGACCACATATACTACTGTTGGACCCTCATCATCCTCTATTCAAACATCAATTGTTCAGAAAAATGTGGTCTCACAATCTGGCCCTACAGCACAAGTTAATTCTCAAACACAAGCTGGAACTCAATCACAAAATGTATCTCAAGTGCAAACAAGCTCATTGGTTTCTCAACCCATGATGTATACCTTGACTGAACAAAAATTACAACAATTATTGAGTGCTATACCTTCGACAACTTCTCATGCTAGTATGCATACCACCACAGCTGCATCTTCTGGATTCAATGCAAGTGTTTTAAACATTGGACAGACATTCCCTCCTCCACCACGTCAACCACTGGGTTCTCAAGTTCATTTTTTGCCTTATAATTTTAATATGTCATCTGGCTCTGCTGCAACCACTCATTAATATGGTCCTTCTTCAAAAAATTTCCCAACATCAACGACATCCATACCTTTAGGAGGAGCTCAGTACATTTGAATTTCATCAAACACAAACCCTCCTAACTTAGTACGAGAAATCAATGAGCTCAAAAGTCAATTTCAAAGTATCAAAAATGGTGGAAAGAAAAGTTTCTCATTTGAGGAGATATGTCCTTACCCATTTGATAAATCTATCAACTTGATGCCATTCCCAGCTAACTTTGAGATCCCAAAATTTGACAAGTACATAGGGGAGACATGCCCTAGATGAAATATCAAATAATTTTATGTGGCATGCTAGGAGGTCACCTACAATGATGATTATCTTACAAGAATTTTTACTAGAAGTTTTGTTGGCCCTGCACTTGAATGGTTGATGAGTCTTCCCCAAGGATCTATATCTTTATTCTCTGATCTGGCCAGGATGTTTGTTTCACAATATTCCTATAATGTTGAACACCAAGTATCCCTTAATGACTTGTGCAATACAAAACAAAAGAATGGCAAAACTTTCGCTAGCTTCCTACAAAGGTGGGGACACCTTGCGAATCGTATGCCTTGGAAAATACCTGAACAACAAAAGATTGACATCTTCACTCAAAATTTTCTTCCTGACATGGCTTTTCATATGAAAATGGTTTCCCCTGATACATTTGATTGGGTTATTAACAAGGGAAATACCATTGAGGATGGACTCTTACAAAAGGTTCTCCTTAAGCATTATACTCCTAATTCCAATAATGACAAACCTAAATTCTGGTCCAAGAATAAAGGAGTTGTTAATGATAGAGTTACTGATGCCAAGCATGTTCAAAATGTTCAGGCTGCCAATAATCAAGGAAATCAAGGTAATAACAACAATAATAACAATCACAATCAAAATAATAATCAATCTCAACAACTACCCTCTCAGTAACAGAATCATAATCAAAACTCCCTCTTTCCTTAGAATAACATCAACATTGGTAATAACAATAATGCTCAACAACCACGATGAACATACACACCTTTGGCGGATCCTCTGGACATCATCTTTTGGCAATTCGTAGAACAAGACTTAATCATATTCCCCAACACCAGGCCCTTTGATGAAAATTAACCTAAACCCGCCTGGCATAAAGACAATGAATATTGCGACTACCATCGTGTCCGAGGACATGATACCAAAAAGTGTACAAAATTCAAAAATTATGTCCAAGACCTTATTGATTCAGGAAAAATTGAGGTTGAGGGACACAATCAGTCATCAAATTCAAAGTTGAATATTTACAACACTCCTTTTCTTGATCATAATCAAAGAAATCAAAATGATCAGAATGTTAATGTTGTGTCAAAATCAAACAACAACACTACCCCTTACAACTACTCAACAAATAGTATCATGGGATTTGACTCATTGTGTGGAAATTTGGATATCAATGATACATGTGGATTTGATTCTCTCTGTGGTCGCATTGAAGAATCTGATAACTCTATCAATACGCTTACCATCAAGGGTGCTGACTACAATGCTACTACTCATCATGCTAGAGTTACTTTCCAAGCTGCTCCTAACCAAATAAATGTGCCTTCTACACCATCCACTGCTAATAGACCAGCATCACGATATGACCTAATATCTCAATTGAAAAATACTCCCGCACAAATATCCATCCTTGATCTTCTAGACACATCTCCCATTCATAAATAAATCCTCAAACAGGCCCTCCAAGGGTCTCATGTCCCAGAAAACATAAATGCGGCTCAATTTCAAGCTATGATTGGCAACCTTGCAGCTCAACAACACCTTATTTTTACTGATAAATATTTTCTTGGACCTGATTTGCACCATAATAAACCTCTCCACATCGAAGCCCTCATTCATTGCCATAAAATAAAATGAGTCCTTATAGATGGTGGATCTGGGTTAAATTTGTGCACTTTGAAAATGATCTAATTTATAGGTCTCTCTGAAGATCTTATTGATGTTTCCAAAAGAATTACAATAAAGGCATATGATGAACAAGAATGTGAATCAAAAGGTTTGATCACACTTCCTCTTCAAGTTGGGTCTGCGCTGATTTAGACTACATGCCATGTTTTAGATCTTGATCTACCTTACAATATACTCTTGGGAAGACCTTGGATAAATTCTATAAGAGGTGTTCCTTCCACTTTTCATCAATACCTAAAATTCCCACATCATGGGCGAGAAGTCACCATTCCAGGAGATCAAGAACCATTTCAATATTACAAGAGATTGGAAGGTGCCCAAACTAATTATTGTCCATTAAATGAATTTTCTAGAGTGATTCCTAAAGGCACTTCCAAGGCTGCAATAGGGGAGACGTCTAATAAACTTGAGTCTTCTAAAGGTAAAGAGAAAGTTGTTGAAGACCACAACTCTGCTTCTAATGAAAAATTCACATTCACCGACAAAGGTCCTAGAGAATATAAGATTGAAAATGCCCTTTGCATTGGACAACTCCCTGTCTCTCCATGATCATATGGTAAACCTTGTTGGATTCTCCCTCAGAAGGATAAGGAAATCAAGGCATACAAAGGGATTTCTTTTGAACATTTGGGATCCCTTTCAGATGAGCATATGGAACATGAAATACTATCCTGGCTTTACAAAGATGGACATGATAGTCCTGTGACTTTCCCTGAAGGAAAATATGTTAAGGCACCACCTATAGTAGAAAAAATGGGATACCATGGCACAAGATAAGGGGCTAAGGAAAATGGAATGATAGAACCCCTTGAAGCATTCGATTATCCCAAACGCAAAGGGTTGGGTTCCATAGAAACCAAGAGGTCCTTTACTGATGAGTATGTTACGGTCAAATCTGAGACTGACTCTGATGAGGAGTTCCAAGAAATTCCCTTTGAATACATTGAAAATGATCTTACTGATACCCACAATGATAATGAAAATGATGATACCTATCATGTCTTATCCATCACAGCCTTAGATCTTTCATCCCCTACCCTTCCACTCAAAAATCCTGAGCTTGTTGATTGGAACTTACAAGATGAACCACCGTCTCTAGACATTTGTGATTTCAATGAGGTAGTACTAGCTCTCTTTAGCCTGAGATATCTCTGAGAATATGAGCATCAAATCACATATGGAGAGCAAGCCTACTTTGGTAGCCAAGTCAACTCTCTTAGTCACAAAAGTGAAAAAGAAAATAAGAATGAAAAAGAAAAAGAAATGTCCCTAGGTGAAAACCTCTCCGAGGCACCTTCTGTCAAAGAAAAAGTAAAAATAAAGGATGCATCTTCTAGTGAAAACCTCTTTGAGGTGCTAGAAGAGGGAGAGGATGACTTTCCTTTTATGACACTACCTCTAGAATGATCCTCTATCTTGATTGAAGATACCATTGAGGTTAATCTTGAAACTGAAGATAATCCTAAAATCACATACATTGCAGCATCACTCACTGAACAAGAACAAAAGGATATGGTTGAATTTCTCCATAAGAAATAAGCTATTTTTGCATAGACTTACAAAGATATGCCTGGTCTAGATCCTGATCTTGTTGTGCACCATCTTGCGGTCGATCCTAAAATCAAACCTGTCAAGCAAAAATTGTGCAAGATGCATCCTAAAGTTGCACTCCTGGTAAAAGTTTAACTACAAAAAATGTTGGATGCTGATGTGATATGACCTATTGATTATCTTGAGTGGGTCTCTAACATTGTTCCAGTAGGTAAACCCACCTTGGGTCATTCGCATCTATATAGATTTTTTTGATCTAAACAAAGCATGTCTGAAGGATGATCTTCTACTCCCCAACATTGACATTATAGTGGATTTGATGGCTCGACATGAGATGTTATCCCTCATGGATGGTTTCTCTGGATATAATCAGATCAGGATTGCTGAAGAAGATCAACATAAGACTGCATTTATAACTCCTTCGGGAACATTCTGCTACAAGGTCATGCCCTTTGGTCTTAAGAATGCAGGAGCCACATATTAGCGTACCATGACTACTATATTTCATGATCTTCTTCATGATATTATGGAGGATTATGTAGATGATCTTTTAGCCAAATATAAAACAAGAGATTCACACATTGATATCCTAACAAATTTTTTTGATAGACTAGAGAAATACAAAGTCAGATTAAATCCTAAAAAGTGTGTGTTCCGTGTTCAGTCAGGAAAATTACTTGGCTACATTGTATCTCGCCAAGGAATTGAGGTAGATCCCAAAAAGGTGAAAGCCATTTTGGAGATGCCACCTCCCAAAATATTGAAACAACTTTGAGGGTTACAAGAAAAACTTCAGTCAATCAAAATATTCTTGGCACAACTAGTAGATAAGGTCCATCCTTTCTCTCACCTCCTGAGGAAGGACACTAAGTTTATATGGGATTGCCAATGTCAAAAATCTTTTGATCAAATGAAACAATATTTAGCCAATCCACCAATGTTGGTTCCAACTGTTCCAGGTTTCCCTTTGATCTTATACATATCAGCAACAACAGTAGCACTGGGAGCCCTCCTAGCTCAGCTAGATGATAATTGAAAAGAAAGGGCTATCTATTACTTAAGCAGAACATTAATTAGCTACAAGTTGAACTATACAGTGATTGAGAAAGCATGCTTGGCTATGGTTTTCTGTGCTCAAAAATTACGTCATTACATTCTTAACCATAAGACTCAACTTATTGCTAAGATTGACCCATTAAAATACTTATTATCCAAAGCTGCTCTTACTAGTCGTACCACAAAATAGGTCATGATTTTGAGTGAATTTGACATTGATTATGTGGATCTTAAATCCATCAAGGGACAAGCAATAGAAAATCAGTTGGTAGAAGCTCCTACTCCCATAGATCATCCTATAGCTACCAATTTTCCAGATGAATCCATTCTAACTGTTACCCTGAGTCCATCATGGAAAATCTATTTTGATGGTTCTTTTACATAGAAAGGCTTAGGGGTAGGCATATTTCTTGTTACGCCACAAGGGGATTTTATCCCTAAGTCATACAAGCTCACTTTTTAGTGCACAAAAAATATTGCAAAGTATGAAGTGTTAGTTGCAACACCGTGCCTCATGATTCTTTGGAAAATCACTTCTTTATTGGTCTTTGGGGATTCTCAGTTGGTGATTAAACAAGTAACTGATGAATTCCAGACAAAAGATGACAAGCTCCTTCCTTATCATCACATGATTGAAGATCTCAAAAAATAGTTCACATTTCTAGAATTCCAACAGATCCCACATACAAACAATAAGGTTGTAGATGCTATGGCTACTATTGCCTCCTTGGTATCTATTCCCAAGAATTAGGATCGCTATGAATTTCTTGTCGAGAATCTCATGGTCCCTACCTATGACCAATTGGAATCTGAGATGGTGTGTACTATTGTAAGTTCTGAATCACCCTAGTATCATGACATCCTTTCCTACCTTTGCAATAAGATCATTCCACTAACTCTCACCCCCAACCAGCGCAAGACCTTCATCCATCGCACTTCCCGCTACACCATCTTAGGAGATACCTTTTATCGAAGGAATTTTTATGGAACCCTCCTCAGATGTTAAGAATTAGAAGAGGCCAAGACTACATTAGAAGAGGTGCATCAAGGAATCTGTGGGGCACACTCTAGTGGACTCATGTTGGCAAAGAAGTTACTCTGTACCAGATATTACTGGCCTACTATGGAAGAAGAAGCATAACATTTTGTGAAGAGCTGTGTTCCCTTTCAGAAGCATGGTGATTTGATACATGCCCCTGCCCAAGAACTCCAGCCTACCATCACCCCTTGGCCTTTCTCCCATTGGGGATTGGACTTAGTTGGCCAGATATTTCCTAACTCCTCCAACAGTCACAAGTATATCCTTGCTGCTACTGAGTACTTCACTAAATGGGTTGAGGATGTTCCCCTTACTTATATCATAGGTAAAAAAATATCCAATTTCATACTCAATTACATTATCTGTTGCTATGGCATCCCCCAAGATATACTCACTGATAATGGAACCCCATTCAAGAACAGAGATGTTATAGAACTTTGTTATAAATTTGGGATCACACAACATTGTTCCTCTAGATATTTCCCACAGGGAAATGGCTAGGCTGAAGCTACCAATAAGACCCTCCTAAGAATCCTTAAGAAGACCGTTGATGACTCTGGCCGTAATTTGCATCTCCAACTCAACCCCACCTTATGGGCCTACCCTACTTCCATCTATAATCTCATTGGTTCCACTCCATTCTCCCTTGTTTATGGTACTGAGGTCATTGTCCCCATTTAAATTGAGCTCCATTACCTTAGGATATCTCTCAGAAATCTAATGTCTGAAGAAGAATACCGAGTTTCTCGCCTACAAGAGTTGCAGCTCCTTGATGAGCGACGCCTTAATACCCTGAACCACCTCCGTGTGTATCAAAATCACTTATGGCTTCAAGATCAAACCTTGTGAGTTCCATGTTGGTGACCTTGTCCTTCAACACAATATGAAGAATCTTCAGAATCATGAAAAGAAAGGGAATTTTGAGCCTAATTGGTTGGGCCTGTTTGTGATCACTCATAAATATGGTTCTGGAGCTTATCAAATCGCAACACCCAAAGGAGTTCATATTCCTGATCCGGTCAAAATTCTTCATCTCAAGAGGTTTTACACATGAGCTTATAAGCATGGTGTATAGTAATTAATGATCCTGAAAAAATCCTAAAAGTCAGAAAATGATCCTGAAAAAATACTAAAAAAATATAAAAAAGTCCTGAAAAAAAAAAAAATTGCAATAAACGTCCAATGGTGAAAACTTGGTAAACAAGCACCTTGGGAAACTACCATGGTGAAAACCCCTTAAGGGCACCATGTGTAGTTAGCCTAGATCCACCATCTATCAGGATTTCCCCCTTTCCATTTCCCCATATCTGTGCGGGAATCATGCCTTGCTTTTACTAAATTTGCTCACTTTGCACACACTCACACGATTCTTCAGTGTTAACATAGTTGGCATAAGGATCCACATGTATAGATGATCCATTTAAAAATGAGCCTTATCACGATCATGTTTCTTTGACAGACACAGTGACCATGTCGCGCTTCATCAAATCGATCTCAAGACCTCTTGTTCTCATGGGTTATTCTATTCATCGCTATTGCCTTAAGATATTATTATTCAATCAATACAATCAATCAACCTTTCAAATATATCCTAATTCAGCTAATCAATCATGTATTCTGCATCTCTATCTATCTTGGACAAGAACGTTGGACTTAATTACCACTTGGTCAGGATGCCTTCTTTTCAATTTTATCCTTTGTGCAAGGTGGCATCTCCCTTGAATGGCCTTTATCTCCTATATCTTGGTTCATTTGAGATGACATAAACCTTTGCACATGTCTTTGTGTGGTATGATATGTTTGTGGTGATTTGATGTATATTTTTTTTGGATAGATGGTTATGATTATGCATACCTTACTGGGGGCAGAGTCCTTTTTCACGTTCCCACCAAGACCACTCATCATGGCTTGGGTGTACTAGGGCTTTCCTATGAGGATTATGACATTTTTCCCATCATGATTTCCTATCTACATCTATATCACTAAATCTCACCTTGTCTATTTTTGAGTCTGGTCCACACAAAGGAATTATGTCATTCATGCTTTCTAGCAAGTGATGTATTCTTCCATTGCAATATCAAACTAGGGTGTGCTCTTCAATTTTGACATGATGCAAATCCCTTTTAGTTAGTTCTCATATAGTGTAGATTGCATTTTAGATAGGGTCATTTTGCATTGTGAGGCCTTCTTTTATCCCCTCGTCCTTGTCTAGCTATATGTTCCTCTGGGTCACTTTGATACACAAAAATAATTTTCCTGCATAATTCATTTAGTCTACATTTCATAATCATATTAGCATATCATTCCATTTTAAACTACATAATTTTCACACACATAGATGCATTCACAACATTAACCATTAATCATTTAAGTACATGCATAAATCATTAACATTACATCATTTAGTCACTGCATAAAATGTTTCAGTCTCATAATAACATCATCATCGCATACATTCATAATATAAAAACATCTGCATAAAACATAATCACACACATCACATATTACATCATATAGCCATCATCAAGATAAGTACTGCATCATCATATAAATATACATAAAGTGGCATACATGTAGTATCATCAGCATAGACAAAGTCCATCAAGTCCATCGAATAGGTACATCATAAAGTATACATCTATAATGCATGTGCACCTAAGTGTCGCTATACATATCATCTCATGTCAAAAACTACAAAAAATTGTATCAATGTGTACCCAGGGGTAGACCCTCATGTAGCTAGGGCCTCTCCCCCTCTGGCACTGTCATCCCCTCTGTCCCATGGTGGTCGCATCGCCACTGATGCCTGTGATGCACCTCCCCTATTGTATGGCTATGAATCATAGCCCTCCCAGTATACTCAGGAGCTCTCTTACCTGTCGGGACCTCCTCCCAGTACAGTCGTATGTAGTACTCCCTCTCCTTGACTAGTCAGACCTCTCGCCTGCTAGCTGCAAAGGCCTCATGTGCTATCTGTAAGGCCCCCTATCTTGAGGCTTCTTGTAGGGTGATCTCTCTCTCCCCCTATACTTGTTTACAGTCCTCTGCCAGTGATCCCAGTCACCTATCAAATCCTATACCTGTTGTCTCAACTCATCTGTCTCCTGCTGAGTTGTTGTCCCCATACGAGTCTCAAATATGGTGAACTCTCCTGAGTCCACTTGGGCCTGTAGTATCTCTAAGGCTCTCTATGCACTATCTTCTCTCTCTCTCTCTCTCTGATGCTACTAGTCCCTATATTTGCACCATCTCAGCTTGAAGGATGGCCACCTGATCATCCTCTGGTCCCCTGCCCTCATCCTCCTGCATCCAATCATCTGGAGGTAATCCCTGCACTGGCTCATCCCTCTCTCCCTATCCCCTCTCTGGTTTCCTTGACCCTGCTCCTCTCCATACCTGTGGCAAGCCTCCCTCGGCTGGCCTCTGGACTACTCCTCTCCTTCGCTCTGTGGACTGGAATAATCTAATCCTCTTAACCGCAGGCATCATTGCTCCTCCGTCCTGCCCACCATCGCAGTCATCATCTCCCTCCTCATCCCCATCTCCCTCTGCACCCCCATCATCTGACTCTGACTCGCCCTCTGACTCCTCTCCATCTCCTAGCTAGGTCAATCTCACTGGCCTATGCCTATCCCACCACTGACCATACTCCATAGTTATACCTACATCTGCTACCTTTGTCTGTGCCACTATCCATGGTACTGGCTGCATCCCTCTCCAGCTCGCTCTAGCCAGCTATAGATCCACCCCTATCCACCATAATGATCCTACCTCTTTGGAAACAAGAGGATGAGGATAGTTGTCTGGTACTATACCCTGTATGATCCTAAACTATCTACGAACCGGAGATGGCATATACCGGGATATCTCAAATTTTGTCCTATCGATTAACCAATAATCTGTCTGCATATAGCCCAAAAACTCTCCATCTAGACTCCCATTCTCTGCTCCATGATGCTCATCCCAATATCCCCACACCTTGCAGCCCCTGTATGGCATCCACTCAAAAAGCATCATCTCATCCAATTGTCGTCGCCATAGCTCCACTGATCTCACATCCCCATAGGTCAATGGTGGTATGTATCAACATGCATAAGGCTCATATCAATGTCACTCCCCCTCCTCGCAATGGTCTAACTACTGTGATGCTCCCATGCCCAGACTAGCAGCAATGTCATACCCGGTCCTATAGTCCTCTGAGTACGATAGGCACACATGTGCAAATCATAGTATACCTGTGCCAAAATCATGTACCCCCAATAGTACACTATGCCCTCCTCCTCCTCCAGCATATGGCTTAGCACTCTAGCCCATCCAATTGAAAAACCATGTCCTGAGTGATCTGGCATCACTCTCCCTCCTATCATTCGCGCCAGTACAATGCTAGTCAGGGTAGTCCTGTCTGTAGTCCCCCTCGCCATGTTAGCCACTGACGTGACATCGGTAGCTCATCCACCTATCTCCTGAAGCTCGCCTCTAAGTAAGCCTCTGCCCTCTCCAACCGGTACTCGGGGATATGTCCCCTAATCGGCACCCAAAGTATCCTCCAAACGTTCAGCAATGTCATTGCCACCTCTCCTGTCGGTAGATGAAAACTTGATGTATCTGAGTGTCATCTCTCAATCAATGTCGTCTAGAGTGCATTATGCGCTCTTATTTGGGGCCACTCATGGACATGGTGTAGTCCACATATTGTAACGTGTCCCCATTATGCTGCCATCAACTCCTCTCTTAGTTCCATCATGTCGGGCCATCACTCCTTCAACCTAATCACATGGTCAAGCTCCTACAACCAATGAACTTTGTCAATCTTTGATCTAGCATAAAATCCTAGTTTTTCAGTTCCTTGCATCATTCTGAGGTAGGTTGCCCCTTTCTTCTTAAACCCTAGGAAATTTTATTTCCCCTTGACCTGATAATGGCACCCATTTGTTAGCGGCATGCCTTGTCCCATTCCTCGTGTTTTCAGGCCACCTATCTCTTGACGAGTGGTCAGGCCCTCCCCCTTATGTGGTGCACATGCCTATCTGTCAATGGGCGGCTATGCCTATAGCTTTGCATGGCTAGCACGGAGG
This sequence comes from Thuja plicata, assembly GCA_018584345.1. NCBI lineage: Eukaryota > Viridiplantae > Streptophyta > Pinopsida > Cupressales > Cupressaceae > Thuja > Thuja plicata. The sequence continues at coordinate 1,192,364 of MU227203.1, forward strand.
GCCACCCGTCCCTGTGCCCCCACCGTCGTGCGTGGCGGAGCTACCTTTTGACTAACAGGCGGCTGCGCCCATCACTTGGCGATGCGGAGCCGCTTGTCCGCTAATAGGTGGTGCCACCGGCCTGCTCAACGGAGCCACCCATCGGCTGAGGCGGCTATGCCCGCCGCTTGCCAGCAGGGAGCCACCCTTCGACAGACAGGCAGCCATCCCATCAGCCTACACGGCAAAGCCGTCCGTCGGTTGACGAGCGGCTGCGTCCATTGACCAGTGTACGCCCATCGATGGGCAACCTTCCCCACTGAAAGACCTGCGTGGCCACCCATCTGCTAATAGCGAAGTCCCTCACCGGCCTGCACAGCATAGCTGCCCGTTGGCAGACAGGCAGCTTCGCCTGCAGTTGGGTGGGTGTAGCCACCTATCCACAAATGGGTGGCTTGTCTGCCCTACATCGAGCGGTTGCGCCGCCTCTTCACATGGCAAAGCTGCCCATTCTCGGGTAGGCAATTATGTTTTCCCCTCCCCTTCTAATTTTCTAACTCTTAAATGTGTCAAAAATTGAAAAAATTAAAAAACTAACTAAATCATTAAAATAATTATGATGGGTTTTCGAACTCATCGGTTCCCCCATTCTGGCTGGACATCTGTAGGCTCGAACTCGCTCCCCCAGTTGCTTCTTATCCCTCAAGTTATCCATTTTTCTCTTTCCTCTTGGTGAAAATGACCTTTGTGGTCCCCTTTTGCTCTTTTATAAGGGGTCTTTTAGTGGGCTCCTTTTTTTCTTTTCTCTTCTTATTTTTTCTACCCTAATTTCTCTTTTTCAAGAAAATTGTCCAGGTTGTCCATTTTGGCCAATTTCCTCGAGGGGGCACATCCTCTTCTCTCATTTTTATTTTCTTTGACGCGATGTCAAATTTCGACACCACATCAAAAAGGGGCAAAATGTAGACACTTAAATTTGTCCATTCCCACTTAATATTAATTTTTATTAATATGTGTCCATAACATTATAGTTGATTTTAATTAATTAACTATAGTGTTATATTCCTCTATTTATTTAATAAAATAAATTTATTTTCCCTCTTGTATTTAAATTTTATTTAAATACTCTAGTATATTAAATTTAATTTAATATATTATCCTTCCATCTCTTATTATAAAATAAATTTGATTTATTTTATCCCTCCACTAGCTAAGTTCTTCTAAACCTTGATTAAATTAAAATTATTTTAATTTAGTCCTCATTTACCTTATCTAAACTTACCTCTTGCTAATTATTCTTCTAATCTTGATTAAAGGTGGATTACCTCTAATCGTGTGCACAATCACCTTTTCCAAGGTGAGGGTTGACCTTTTCCTCTTTTGCCTCTTAATCCTAGCCACTCATTTCTTTTTCCTCTTAATCTCCTTTGCTCCCACCAAAACCCTACCTACCCCTTTATCTCAGCCACTCATTTTCCATCACTTAATCCCAGCCCTCCATTTTTCATATCAAATCCTTAAAAGGAGGCCTCACTCCTCATTTTTCAACTAGTTAGGGAATTGAGCATTCTTGCACAGTTGAGCACTTAAGCATTTTTAGCATTCTTAGTGATTTCATCTTCATAGTTGTTGCAGTTTATCTTAGTTTAGATTTCATTTCTTGCATGATAATCTAGATTCACTTTCATAGTTTAGTTTTGACTCTTGCACTCTCACCTTTAGTTTAGTTTTCATCTCAATCTAGTTGTTAATCTCTTGCATTTGCATCCTTAGAATAGATATTTGCATTTGCATCCATCATTTGAGATATTTGGGGCAAGTTCCACATACTTGTGCTCAAATATTCATCATTTTGCATCTATCATAGTGGGATTTTATTGCATTATGTTGGGAGAGCACACCCATAAAATATCTAAGAGCAAATCAAACAAGTCTTGCGTGCACTTGTTTTAGCTCATCGGAGGTTGTAGTGAGAATTTGATTATGTTTCAAGTTCTTTGCATGCTTTAATTTATTGGTATATATTGTATTTTGCATGTTTTGACTTGTTGTGCAGTTGCAGGAATTTTCATTGCATACAGCGATGTAGATCTTATCTAACATGTTTGTATTCCTAATAATTTAATAATCACTCCTAACAGGGTGAGCCCTTAGAAAGGGTATTTGTAGCTCCTAAAAAGGCAAACTCGTTTAGTATAGTATTGGGCTTATGGGTGTCATTGCCACCATGGTTTTTTCCTCTAGCAAGGGTTTCCATGATAAAATAGTTGTGTTATGTGTGTTAAAATTTTGGATGCTTGATATTGTTTACTACTATTTATTTACTTCAGATATATGGTTTGTGGTTAAGAATTTGCTAGTACAGTTAATCAGATTGGTGGTTGAATTAGGTTGATAACTATTTGTACTAATTCACCCCCCCCCCCTCTCAGTCACAATATTTCCAATAGTAGTCATCTTTCTTGTGGATAGGTTTCTCATTAGGGCCACTGAAGAACTGGTCCAAATCCTCCAGGTCAAGGATTATGTTGGCCTTCTTCTATTTACAACCAGTGGTGGGGAGTCAAGTGGATTTTCCAATGACATATTCATTAATTTCATTCACCGTGACTCTCCTTTCATTCCAAGTCATCAGAAATTGGTGGGATATATTCTCATTAAAACCAGTCATATTCTCCATAAAGGATAGAATTCTCCCTTCCTTGCAGAAATACATCACCATAGGGTTAGTTTTGAATTCCTCCTTAATTTTTTCAAGCTCAATTCTATGCATGTCATCACCCATACTTAGACCAGTGCAAAACACATGAGCTTTCTAGACCAGGTAGGGCACACCAAGAGAAAATAACCCAAATTCACTAAAACAATTCCAGTGCATATTAGAATAACCCTAGTTCTCCTTTAAGATATAATTAGCCCAATAGCTTAGTAAATAAATAATCTTCCCATAAATGTTGTAATAATTAAGGTTGTAATTGAAATGCATGCCAAGTTGACCATCCATGACACATAGGTATATCAACACATGAGATAATTTCTACGAGCTATAATGTTTATCATTAAAATACACACCAAATCTAAGACAATCTGTCATATTGAGAAAGTTTCATAAATTTAACTTTTTGATATGACGACAATTTAAATTATTAAACAGACCCTTCATCCTTAGGCACGACCACATACACCTTATGAAATCCCCACTTTTCTTAATATTGGGAAGGTTGCATAATAAATAATGGTTTTAGTTCTATCTCATCCAACTTGTGAGCATAAGATCCCCATCACTAGCCAGTTGGCACAGGTCAGAGTCATCGAGTTCAAAATTCAAAATCTGGGTGGTGAAAAGGATGGAGGTGGTGGACCCAACCATGCCAAGTTGAGGATAATTATAGCATTGGGTTTAACCACCATTGTGAGTCCTATTAGCATCACTCTCTTCCTACCTAATTAGGTCTTGAGTAGACTGAGAGAGCTGGTTGACAACCCTCCAAAATTGTAAGCTATCAAACAAGAGACCAACACCAGCCATGGAATCTGCCACAAAATTCCCTTCCCTATACATGTGGCTTATCTTGACCTCCTCAAGGCTGCCCAGGAAACTAAGGATATCACTTAAAATAGTTTCCACTTTCCACCCAACCTTGAAGTTACCTTTGATAGCCTCAATAATGGTTTTGGAGTCCCCTTCAATCTCAAATTTTTTGCTTCCAATTGCTATGGAAAACTTCAGACCCCATAGAAGGGCCATACATTCAGCTTGGTTAATAGTGTGGTTTTCAAGAGGACCAAAAAAAGTAGATTTTAAGTGCCCTTTATAGTCATGAATAATGCCCCCACCTACTTGACCCCCGCTTCTCACATCCCCATCAAAATTGAGCTTGTCCCAATGGGGTTTGGGGGGGATCCATTTGGTTGCCTCCCTGTTTAGCAGCTTGGTGTTGTTGAATCTATCAAAACCTTTGTCAATACTCCAACTTTTGGCAATGTGTAGGTCATCATCACTAGGGGGTGGTTTGGGCTCTTCGAGCAGGCTACCAAAAGTTTCTCCAGTAGAAGCTTAGATCCAAGGTGGAAGACCTCAATAAGGGATAGCTCACTATCTGTGAAGATTCAGTTTTTGTGCTCCTTCCAGATACTCCAACAGAAATAGAGGGATTTTTTGCCAAATAAGATGAAGAAATGGGTGCTCGGAGGGGGATTTCCAACCAGTGGGAAAATGTTGGATATCCCAGTTAGTCACCCAAGAAAGGTTGATTTTGGGGAGGACCTACTGCTAGACAACCAAGGAGAACTCAAAATGCAGGAAGAGATGGTTGATGCTTTCCTCATCCTTTTTGTAGAGGCTACATCTCTTGGCCATGTTGATTCCCCATTTGGCCAGGTTATCCAGTTAGGATTTTTCCATGAAGCACATCCCACCAGAACAAGTTCACTTTGGGAATAAGTTGGGAGCTCCACACTTTTTTCTAGTAGATCGGGTCAGCAGCCTACTTGATCAGCGAGGTGTAAGCCAATTTGGCCAAGAACTCACCATTGTGAGTGTGGGACCAGAGTATTCTATCAGGGTGGTCAAACAAGGGAATTTGAGACCTTTGCAAGAGATTCAGGAGATCAATGGCCAATAGAGAAAGATCAAACCTATTAGCCAGAAGGGTAAGGAAGTCCATCCACTGCCCATTACTAATGTAGTTAGCCACAAAAGTTCCCACCCAAAGTGTTAGGATGTTCTTGAGCGAGGAGAACCTACTAGAACCTAGGACAAAGTGACCCAGCCAGACATCCTCCTAGAAACGAGTGTCCCTTCCATTACCAACATGCCAACTGAACCCCTTTTCTAGAATACTCCTACATTTGAGAATGATATTCCATATCTTGGAACCCTGAGGATGGCCATGGTTAGTGTAGAGTTTGGAGAAGAAACCCTATAAATATATTTGGCATCCATAATTTTGCACCATTCAGCAAAGTCTATAACCATAGTCCATATAAACTTGGCCAGTAGATCTCTATTTAGGTTATTTATTTTTCATAACCCAAGGCCACCAAGAGTCTTGGGTAAGAAGACCTAGTCCCAACAAACCAGAAAGACTCTCTTTTTTTCCTCACAACCAAACCAGAGGAAGGTGCGTTGGATTTTCTCAAGTTTGTTAGTCATGGCTCCCATAATTTTAAAGATGGAGAGGAAATACACTAATATTCCTTGCACAAAAGAGAAGAGCAATTGAAGATTCATAGCACTAATGAGGATTTTTCCTTTCCATCTAGCAACCTTCCTTTGGGTATGCTCAAGGATAGAGTTCAAAAATTCATTTTTAACAACTTTAACCGTTAGAGGGAGACCCAGAATGGTTGCCAAGAGCATCACTGAGTGGCAGCCTAGAATATCCAAAATTTTCTTCTGTAGCATCTAATTAGTGTTGAAGAAAAAAATTATTCTTTTGTGATAACTAATGCATTGACCAAAGGCAGAGGGATATTCATCAAGAAGGGTCTTCCACACCATGGCCTCAATAACTGAAGAGATACCAAAGAAAAAGATGTCGTCAACAAAAAAATGTAATACCAATGGGGGAAGTGTGGTGGCAGGCTTAATTCCCCAAATTCTGTCATCCTCAACTAGCTACATCATATTGCACCCAAGAAGCTCTACCAATAGGATGAATAGGTAGGGGGGAGAGGATCCCCCTATCTTAGACCTTTGGTTAGGGGAAACTTGTCCCAAAGTTTTCCATTCATAAGAACCAAGAATCTAACAATCTCAACACATTCCTTAATAATATTGATGAGGGACTGATTAAACCCAAAAGCATAGAGAACCTTGTAGAGGAAGAGACAGTTGAATTTTTTATAGGATTTAGAGATATTAATCTTGAGGGCCATCCACACAGCTTTACTACAATCAATGGAATGAATAATTTTATTATTTTTTATAGCATCCATAATTTGTCGGCCTGGTACAAACCCCTTCTAGTTAGGGTTGATAATATTATCAAGCAGGGGTTTTATTCTATTAACAATGATCTTAGAGAGGATTTTGTAGAAGGTTTTGCACATACTTATGCGTTTAAAATCCTCCATAGAAGTAGGGTCCTCAGTTTTGGGAACCAAGACAATATAGGTATCATTGAGTTGTCTTACCATCTTGCCCATTGTGATAAAATATCTAGTTGTACGAGTCACACCAGGGCCCACAATGTCCCATAATTCTTGGAAAAAAGTTGGGGAGAACCTATCTAGGTGGGGGGATTTGTAGGCACCCATCAAAAATATTTCCCTTTTGACCTCAAAGTCAGAGACCCTAGAGAGGAGGTCATTGTCAGCGTTACTCATAGTCCTTGGGAGGTGGGAGAGAAGTTGTTCTTGCAAGTCCTCCATATTCTTAGAGTCTATCTCAAAAAAAGAGGTGAGTGAAATACTCAGCAGCCATAGTTCCTAAATGAATGGTATCAAAGACTACCAGCCCATAGTTATCCCTAAGGGTGTGGATAGAATTTCTTTCTTGTGCTTGCAGACAGATCTGTGGAAGAAAGCAGTATTGCAATCTCCCTCCTCGAGCCACTGGACACACAATCTTTTTTCCAAAAGACTTCCTCATTGGCTATGAATTCCTTCCAGTTCTTCCTAGTAGCTTCTTCATCATTATGAATGTTTAAGGAGAGGTCACCAAAATCCGTTTGTTTTTGGAGGACCTCAAGCTTCCCAGAAAGATCCCTCTTGGTTTTAAAGATATCCCCAAAGTTAGTTTTTCTCCAGCCTCTGACAACTCCCCTAATAATTTGAATTTCTTTCCAACTTGAAATAGAGAAAAACCTCTCACTGGGGTGGACCACCATTTCTTGACCTTCACATAGAATTTAGGGTGGGAGGCCCACATAATCTCATATTTGAAGGGATCAAGGCTAGGGCGCTGATTTTCCACCCATTTGAGCAAGAGCAGGCTATGGTCTGAGGTGGTCCAAGGTAACACAGCCAAAGAGGAACCAGCTCACATGTCCGAGGAGGAGGAAACCAAGAACCAATCAAGACAAACCTGGATGAGGTGAGGGCCCTTCCTGTTATTGGACAAAGTGAAGGGGTTACCCGTCAGTTCTAGATCATAAAGGCCATTGTTGATGGAGAAGCTAGATAAGTTTCTCATGTTGTCACTGTATTCCACAAAAGCCCCAAGATTTTTAGAGGGGAAAATGGGGGAGTTGAACTCATCCACTATCATAATTTTGGATTCTTAGAGGGCAAGGAAACAGGAGGATAAATCATTCCACACCACTCTCCTCCCATGGCGGGTGTTGGGGGCATACACATTAAAGTTGTACCATTGTTTAGACTGATTCCTGAAAGTAACCGCAAGGTAGTGCTGGGAAAAACTAAGGGCATCCCCCATAACATTTAAGGGGTTAAATAGGGTGGAAATTCCCTTTGATGCCCCTGAGTACAAGAAATGGGCCCCCAACCATAACCTCCCCACCAAAACCTCAAAATTAGAATAAATCATCTTTACCTCTTGCAACAACAGAATGTCTACCCTGTAGTCATTAATATACTGTATAATATCATATTGTTTCTTAGGTTTGTTGAGGCCCCTAATATTCCAAGAAATAAAAACAAATTCTTACCTTTTTGTCTTAGTTCGAGGGTGAGCTACCTCCCCACAACAATCTCCCTTGTAATATTTTTCAATCTTTTGGACCTTTCAGAAGATCTTCCCACCTTTTCCTCAACGCCAACATCCACCTTCTTGTTCTTGGTTTTTTCTTTAGAGTCTTCCAGATAGCCTCCTCATCAACCAACATGCCCAAAACCTTAGGTTTCAGGATGGGGTCATGTGTAGCTACTGGATAGCACACCCGGTAGGGGGCACACTTCCAGAACCGGCCCAGAAACTGATTCCCCACTAGGAGAACCTGGTAGAGGTATTGAGGGATCCAAGGGATGGCAGCCCAAAATAACAACTGCACCAAAATCCATCTTAGGTATCATAATCTTTAGCCCTCCCTTTTGGTGGTAGTACTAAGAAGTATTTCTCCATCTTCAAGCCCAGAAGAAGTTGAAGCGTCAACCATTAAAACATGGGGGCCTTGAATGGGGTTGCATCCCCCAGAGGGGTTTGGAAAAAAGTCCCCATCTCAGTAACATCCATAGTAGCCCTATTATTAAGCTTGACCTCCTTTTTTTGGGGAGTCATTAAGTTTTCCAATGTGTGGCTTTTTGAGTCACAATTTTGGTAGAAGAGAGCGGCGTTCTCATAGACTATGGCCTGAGTCCAATGATATAGTTTGGATTTTAGGACCACAAAGTTTGGTAAAGTTTTATTGATCGTTACATTTACATTGAACCTAGCAAAAATCAAGTGTGACTTCATCACATTAACCATATCTACCAAGTTGTAGTTCCTAAAAGAGTCCCCAATCCACCTGAAGACCTATTCATCCTAGAACTCAAGGGGGAGGCTAGGTAACCAGACCCAGACCGAATCCATTCTACTGAGATCAACAAATGGATCAAATCCAAGCTTCCACTTAGAAAGAGTGAGGAAGTCCTAGTCATATAGCCAAGACCCCAAGAGGATGAAAGAGAGATATTTTGAAGTGGTGAATCTGAAGAAGAACAGAACTCGCGGCATCACCAAGATGACCACACTATCTTTGAGTTTCCATTGGGTTCCCGCCCACTTCCTTGCCATATCAATGGTGGGTCAAAATTTTAAAAATATACCCATGATAGCCAGGTTCAAATATGTCATGGTTCTTTCCACAACAGAGTTGGGGAGGGTAATTTTAGTTCCTTCCTCCATGAGATAAAAATCATCCAAAATAGATTCCACCTAGGGAGGCCCCACAAGCGCACCTTTTCATTCATCTTTGGGGGAGATTTTGGCAGTGAATCTGAAGTACTTGTTGCAGAAACCTTGGTAGGCTCAACAAATAGGTCACCGGTAGCATAATCTGGGGGGTCACCAGACAGGAGGGAGAATACTCCTCCCAGGCAAGACTGCCATTTTCAAAATTCAAAAAAATCTTGCAGAACGTAAAAAGTTGTAGAGTGCGGCCAAATTGTAAAGTCTTCCACTTCACTTGCATAATTGTTGCATCTATGAATAATCATTATATTTAAAATATAAATATGTATAATTCATTAACCATAAAATAGTTATCTTTAATTATCATTAAATTATAAAATTTCATAGAAATAAAAAACTGGGATATGACAATCACCCTTTATAAAAAAAACAACACATCAAATTAATGGGGAACTAATCCACATACACACGCATGTCGAACAACAAAGAGAACTAGGAAAGAGGGAAGGGAGAATAGGTTGAGGACCAAGAAGGGAAAGGAGATTCAAGACAGAAAAGGCTAAACAATCTAGAGAGAAGTGACAAAGTGGAGTGAGGAAAGGAAAAGCAACAAGGAGGTTTGATAAGGAACGAATTCAAAGGGGTTGTCATTTTGGGTTTATATGTCAACCTTCATCTCAATTGAGATTGGTAGCATGCTTTTTAATAGTGATAGCCTCTTGAAGTGTATGTTTTAAACAAAATTCTTTAATGGCTACAACTTTGGTAGTCTCTAATAAAATGTGGTGTTTGATATGATAAGAGTGTTCAGTTGAATTTCATAAATATTTCATAATTTTTTTCAACTTTTTCTTCTAATTAATTTTAATATTAATTTTGTGGTTCTCTTCAATAATTTTGGAGTTTTATTTCTTTCTTTCCTTTTTAATTATTATTATTATTTATTATTTATTTAGTTTATTAGTTTTATGTTCTTTCATTTTCTTGCAAAGATTTTGTTTTCTTTGGTTTCATCTTTACTTTTTGTTTTTTGTTTTTCTTGTTATTTATGCTAGATTTTCTTCCCTTTTCATCTTTTTGTTATTCTTCTCTATCATCTTTCATTCCTTTTCTTTAAAAGGCCTAATCTACAATTCATTGTGATTTTTTCCTCTCCTATGAAGAATCGCCAAATGTGATTCAAAATATTGAGCTAAAAATAATGCACACAGTTTAATCTCAAAATATTTGCATTCGATATCATAAGGATTACTCTCTTATTTTGTTTGTATTTGATGATGCACGTTGATATGTATTATGTGTAATTGATGTTTATGTTGATGGGCTCATCATGAATTAGAAGTCATTTTTGCAATTGATATTTTGGTTCATTTCTCTTTTTGTTTGTAAAATATCTGCTTTGGTTCATGATTTTTTGGGGAATCTATACTTAATGTGATTATTTTTATTGTGTTGAAGAATTCATCTTAAGCATAAATACATCAAATTCATATGCATGTCCATTGAACAAAATCAATTTTATTTTTTTATTATTGTTTATTTAATTTCTTTAAATTACTATAACTTAAATATACTAAAATATGCAATGGAAATAATATAGAAGAAATATTCTTAGAATAATATTTTTTGATTTTATATTGTAAAATATAATATTATAAAAGAATATATAATTACATTCAATTTAATCATTATAATAGAAAAAAAATTATCCCACATTGAGCTTATAAGTGTTGGGGTACGAGAAAAAAGAAAATGTAATAAATTGACTTAGTAATACAATATTAATCCATATTGTTTTTTGTTCTATTAACTTGATAAAAAAAAAAATTGGTCAATCTCATTCTAAGTTTGTTATGAAGGATAATAAAGGTAATTGAAGTCAAAATAAAAGTATGGCTCACAATGTTTTTTATTGCAGGGAAAAATAGGTTTTGAACGGGGACCCGAAACCCCTTACAAGCTAGAATGAAAGTTTAAACATTGGAGCGCTCCAAAAAGAGACAAGACTGGAAACCAGTACGCTAAAGCCAAAACTAACAACAAAAAAAAACCTGGAAAAAAACCAAAAGCTAGAGACCAGCAAAAAAATAGACCACCAGAACCAGAAACCAGAGCCCTAGACAAACTCCTTGCAAGCCTCGTCGACTTCCTGCTTCGCTTCAGATATCGTCTTTATCACTGCATTGAACTCTGAGAGTACCTAGATCCTATCATGAATTTTCTTCCTTCTTGCTGATCTAGTACATTTTTTGGGGCCATGATCTTCCAAGTTCTCAGTGATATCCTCTAGTTTTTTACTGGGGGATCCAGTATCCAACTCAGCCTTAATGGTCAAGAAACAATCCATGGCCGAACCCATAAATTTGTTGTAGTCTTGCATGTATTTTTTCATGGTATTCTCCATGGTTTCCATTCTAGCTTGTAACTGCTGCACATTTTTATCCTCATCATTAGTAACCTTGTCCACCATAGTTTTAAGGCCAGACTCCAGTAGAGTCTGTAGAGAGTCCACCTTAGCAGCAATAGAACGGTGCTTAAGGTTTAAATTCTTGATCTCCTAGAACACCCATTTAATTAACCAGAAGGAGTACATGGAAGCAGCTTTGGCCATTTGGAGAACCCCAAAGGGGGGATCGATCTTATCATCCATGTCTTCCCTCAGTAGCTGAACATTCATTTCCTGCAAGTCCACCATTTTGATGAAAGGGATGTTCTGAAAACTACCAGGGGCATTGTCTGTCTCCCTCTCTGGTAAAGTTGAATCCTTGGTAGGGGAAGTATTCTCCACCTTTGTCACATCCTTCTGAGTGTCCTGACCACCATCCATAACAACTTCAAGTTTCAGAGATATAGGCACATCATGGTCTTCAGAACTGTCATACTCAACCAGAATTGGCACTTTCTGACCTCCCACATCCTCCTCCTTCTTCTTATCCTCTTTGTTCTTCCTGCTACCCAAGGTTTTCCCTTGTCCATAGAGCCCGTAATCTCATCATCCGTGTTGTCATTCTCCTCCGAAGCCAAATTCGAGACCGAGGAAGAAGAGTAACTATCTTCCTCGGTGGAATCAGCCATATTATCATAGCCTTCCACACTGTCAGCAGAGGTGTCTGTATCCATGATAGTCTCCTTATCCTTCTTTAATTTTTTACCAGTCAAACTCTTATCTTTCACATTCACATCCCTAATTCTCTTTTTACCCAAGCCAGATTTAGATGGGGTTATGACAGGGCTGACACTAGCCATCTTCTTTATGTGTTCAACAATTAGGAGAATCAACCCTTCATGAAGAATGGGTTTCTTCTCCTTCTTCTTGTGCTGGGAGATGCTTAAACGGAGAGATTGCAAAATGTAGAAATGCAGGGACATATGGCTCACAATGTTAATAAGCCCACTCTAAATAAAAATAACATCAAAAAGTAGTTTTGTTTTTTAAGCAAAAGTGGACATGCCACTGTATATATTTTAATTATATATAATCTAGTTCGAGAGCTCAATCGGCAAAGAGCCAGTAAGAAAACCCGATATCCTTTCTCATTTCAAAGATCTAAATATTACACCCTTTAAAGTACTAGTTACATGTATTTTCACTTTACAATATTATTCAAAATCTAGACAATACTTGATTTCTAAATAGTATTTGTGGTGATTACCACTTGAAGACCAATATACCACCATTGTAAAACAAAAATAAGTATGTCCATGTTGGAGAAAGTATAAAAAATATATCGACTCACAGCAATTCTAGGGAAAAATCATCATATATGCATAAACAATAAAAAAGCTATCAAAACTTAGTATACCCTCAAATTACTCCGACTGAGAGTTGGGAGACCAACCCAAGGGCATTGTAAACTAGCCTGGAAAATGTTATGTCTGTGTATTTTATTCCCAACCAGAACCTTTCTCCATGTCACCCCACCCACCAGAAGTAGGCTCAACATCATTCCAACCCAAGTCCGTGTTTTGTGGTTGATAAGAGTACATAGCAGGATACCAGCTTGCCTCGCCAGTAATCTGCCAATTTCCACTTAGACCCGCCACCTTAGGAACAAGGTATGTCGGGGTTGGAATTAAACAAATAGAAGGACTTGAAGAGGGAGATACGTTTGGCACTTTTAGCAGTTTCAGTAGCGCGTCGACCACCCTTTTATCCTCTCCTCTAGTTTATAACCCAAAGTTTGACCAATCAAATACAGGGCAATATTAACATATTGTAAACTCTGCTTCTCCAGTGATCTCTTGATAATGTCATATGTGGCCATATAAGCATGATTCTTGAGCACCAAATGTCATGAGAGCAAGCCCCCACTAATGCATGCCCAGACCAAAAATTGTACCGCTGCATTGCTCTTTGCAACTTCTTTCCTTCCCAAAAATGAGGTTTAACCACTTTAAAAGAAAGAATTTCCAATAAATGGAAAGATTGCAGAAAATCCATGGTATTTGATAAAAAGATCAAAACTACCTGCGATGGGTACAAAAACTTCTTTGACCGTGGAGCAAGATTTTCTTCTCCAATTATTTGTTTTATGGTTGTTCAAATAGAGGAAGAGTCAGACACAAACATCTTGTCCAACATGGGGTCAAAAATATTCAAAGGTAGCACTTCTTCATCCTCACAAGGTGTAGTCTAGAATCTATAATTTTTTGGTAGTATTTCACTGTAGAAGCTTGCACAGTCGTCACACTGAACACACACTTCAAACTGGTTTTCCATTGCCAAGCTTGTCATGAAACTAGGTAAAGAGGGTTTAAATGGGACTACCACATTAATACCACCAACCAAAGTAAAGTATCATATCCTATTTGATATGGGGGAATTAATTGCTAATCACTTCTACATTAGAAAAAATGAATACTGCACATACATTCTGCACAGAAACATTTGTGAAATCACCTTCATTTATCTTTAAAAAACACACTTAAGTGTAAAAAATGTCCACGCATCCCTACGAAAGCTAAAAATGGGAATTGGCGGCCAATATGTTCTCTCACCACTATCTATGACTTGTACCATACACCCTTTGCAATTATTTCATATCACTTCCAAGCAATAAAAATAAATAATGGTGATTTGTAGGAAATCTGAAACAAAATTGTTCTCCTACATGTAACCTCTAACTAAATCTTTCACCCACATGATCTGTTGCTAATCGCCAGTGCTTTAAATCTTGAAGCATGCCTCCAATGTATCAGCACCTTTTATTATTTTTGAATCATGTTGTACTAATGCATGAGGTATGTCCTCGAAACTAGAGAAACTTGGCACGATTTGGTACATGATGTCATTTTGAAACATAGTGACCTTAATAACCTGAGGCAAGAATTAATAGTGTATAACTTCTCGCCGAGGATGAGATGTGTCTAATTCATGTTTTTAATTTAATTTCCCTTGCATGGTGGTTTATATAAGTACACCAGTCTTTGAAGATCGTGAAGTTTTTCAGGGATCCTATTTGGGTGTATAATCTTTATATTTGTCCTATCACAACCCAAATTAGCTAAGTAGTCTGCAACCATGTTCCCTTCCCTTAGCATATGAGATAGATATAAAGATGGAAATGTATCTAAAATGTGCCAAATTTGTTTAAGAATATAAGCAAGATTCAAGTTATGAGACTCCCTCTTAATACATGCATTTATTATTACCATCTAATTAATCACCTTCAACATGGATTTTGGTGAACCCACCCTGTTTAGCCACTATAAGTCCTGCAAACAATGCTTTAGCTTCTACTATATTATTTGACACTGGAGGTAGAAACAATCAATAAGTATAGCGAAAATAGGAAAATGGGTGCCACATAGTGCAAAAACACTTCCTTAAAATAATTCCAAATTGGGGAATCATACTGTTAAAAATGATAATATTCAATGGTGTAAAGAGGAGGAAAATCAAATTAGGGTTTCAAAGCAGGAAATCATCTCCAACGGTTGGGATATGGTATAGAGCCAAAAACAAGAAAAAAGCTACTAGAGAGGGCTTCCTTAATCAATAATCCAAATAAAGGTATGTGGGATTTTCCCATTACAAATAATACACCTTCCCTTGCTACTGGTGCAAATAAGATTACAATAGGCAAAAACGACGATAAACAAGGAAGCCCTCTTATAGAAGCCAACTCCATTAACCCCAAGAAGGAAACTTTGAAGGAAGTTCCCAAATATTATCACAATAATCCTGGACCAAGAAAAGATTTAGGGCATACGGGAAGCACCAAATAAAGAGATTCCTCTAGGCCTAACGAACCATTGAAAACAATAATAATCAGCAATACTTTCTCCGAAGGATTATGGGAACACTGCAAAAATCATAGAGTATACATGAAATGGGAAGGCTATGGAATCTCAGGTCTCTGCATTTCTAAATGGATTAAAAATTCCTTCCAAAAGTGGGTAAGTATAACCCTAAAATCAAGATTTTTACATGGTCCTCCAATATACCATAAAGCTTTTTTGGTTAGGTTTTATGATTGGACTCAAAAATTTGATTCTTAAAAGAAATAATAATGTTCCATCTACACAGGGGGTAAATATTCCAAACTGTCCAATGGAATTACTCCATAGTCAAATACTTATGAGACTGGGAGAACAACTTGGAGGTTTTGAGGGTTTGGAGGAAAATTTTACTGCATCTAGTAATATCAAAATTTTGATCAAATTTAATCCTAATATTAAACTAGAGTCGCTAAAAATCATTACAAATAGGTTGATTTATACTCTCAACCCAGAACCTTTTAATGGAATAATCCATAATAATTATAAATTAGGAAATATACATTCATAAAATTTAAAAACCATTCAATCCTTGATGGACATAGATTACAATATTGAATCTTTTGATTTTTTAATCTGTGAAAACAAAAAACATTTAAACACGGAAATCCCTTTAGATAATCCTAATGAAATATTTTGTGATTATGCCAGTAGTTTTAAAAAGAAGAATTTGTAAGAATATGGAATCTAAGATGCACCTTCTAAATGAACTAATAAATGATATAATGATTGTTCATGATGAACTAAGAAATGAACTAAAATCTTGGGATGATCTACAAGGAAATAGTATGGGTGTTAAAAACATAATAACAAAAGAAGGAGGAGTCTCCTTCCCTACAATAATTAATAAAGAAAATCTAAATCTACCTAACCTAGAGGAGGAACATGATATAATCACAAGTGAAACTACAAATACTAATGCATTTCCAAACACTAAAAACACAACTACAGAGGAATTAGAAATGCAAATTCCTATGGAACTAGAAGCAATTTATGATATGAAGGGTATAAAATCTAAATTTGAAGAAGAAGATATTAGAATAAATACAACAAATATTAATAAAACTACAGAAGAAACATTTACAATGGATACTATGGAAAAACTAGATAAAGAATTGGAAATAGAAATAGATAACCATAATGAAGTAATTATATAGCCTATAATAGAAGTTGCACAAAACAACAATAAACTTGGCATTGCAACCAAAATTGCAAGAATAGACTCTCCCAACTGTGGAAAAACCCAAAAGAAGAGAGGTAGAAAATCTGCCTCTTAACTTAGGAAGATAGATGGGGAAGCAAAAAACCAGACTAAATTATCAACCTTATTGCATGTGGGAAGGGGGAAGCTCCCTTTGATGGTACCGCGAAACTCACATCATGGAATGTGAGGGGCCTAAATTCCCCTAACAAACAATGATTAATAAAAATATATCTAAATACAACAGAATCTGAAATACTACTAATACAAGAAACCAAACTAATTAACGAAGAAATTGATAAACTAAGTAGGAGATTAGGAATATGGAAGATAGATAATACCCACGTAGAAACAACTTTAGTAGGGTTAGAAATACTATGGGAACCAAGGAAATTAGCATTTAAGTGTGAAATTAAAAGATGTTACTCGATGGGGGATGGGTTTAGAGTATCAAAAGTCCATTACATTTTTTCCTTATCAATATATATTGACTTATAACCAGCAGAGGTAAAAAGGAATTATGGACAGAAATTGGTTAATTTTGTGATATTTTTCCAGATAGAGAGTACATTCTTGGAGGATATTTTAATGTAATCACTAATATCAGTGAGAAAAGAGGAGGTATATAGGTAGAATCACAATCTCTTAGAGATTTTAGAGAATGGATCAGAAAATAACTAATAACAAAATTTACACCTGGAATAATAAAAGAGATGGAGCTAATAATATACCAAAAAGGATTGACCGATTTCTATTCTTGGGTGATTTGTTTTCCTTCAACCACACCTTATCAACATCTATCCTAACCATCTCATGATCAAATCATTTTCCAATCTGCTTAGATATAACGAAAGAAGACAAACCAGTTAGAAATCCATTTAAATTTGAAAGAATGTGGTTTGAAGATAATGATTTTGTAAGCCTTTTGGAACAATGGCGGACAGAAGAGAAATTTTAAGGTTCCAAGATGTTTTGTTTTGTATCTAAACTAAAAACCTTAAAAATGAAGATTCTCAAATGGAACAAAACTCATTTTAAAAATATTTTTGAAGAGAAAACAAAAACAGAAAAAGAAATACAAGATAATAATAAAGAACTAATTAAAATAGGTATGGACAATAATAGATATTTTAAAGAAAAATAATTACTCAAAAAATATGAATATATACTCACAAAAGAAGAAATTTTTTGGAAGCAAAAATTGAGGGAGAACTGGCTATCAAATAGGATAGAATAAAAAAAATCATAATAGGACAAGAAAAAGAAGGAATGTCAATAGAATAACTAGAATTAAGAATGGAAGTAGAAATTATATAGTAAATTCTAAAGAAATAGAAACAGAACTAGTAAATTTCTATTAGAATACCCTAAACAATTGAGATACTTCATATCTCAATGCTCAACAGACATTGCGTAGCAATATTCCTTAGATATTAACCAAGGAAGATAACATAATTCTAAATAGGAATTTTACTAAAGAATAAATTAAAACTTCTCTTTTCCAACAAAATGTGGATAAAGCACTAGGCCTGGATGGATTCCAGACATGTTTCTTTAAAAAATGTTGGTATTTCTTAGGAGATGAACTCTGTGAAGTTATAGGAAACAATAGGAAGGATGGTAACTTTCTAAATGAAATCAAAAACACTTTCCTAACCTTAATACCTAAAAAGGCTAAGGTAGAGGAACACAGAGACTTTAAACCTATAGCTCTTTGCAACACAATATACAAAATACTATCAAAAACTTTGGCTAATAGGCTCAAAATACTTCTACCTAGAACCATCTGAAAAGAAAAATTAGGTTTTGTCCCAGGTAGAACTATACTATATGGAATCATTATAGTACAAGAGATCATCCACTCAGTACAAAGTAATAAGGACCCGTGTCTGATAATTAAACTTGATATGCAAAAATTATATGACAAAGTTGACAGGAGATTTCTATGCAAGTGCATAGAACACTTAGGTTTCTCCAAACAATGGATTAATTTTATATATAACTATGTCTCAACACCTAAATCATCCATTCTACTCATTGGATCGCCTGAAGTTTTTTTTTGAAATTTTGAGAGGTCTAAGACAAGGAGATCCAAAATCTCCATTCTTATTAATTATAATGGCAGAAGCTTTCGATAGAATGATGACCAAAGAAAATGAGACAGGACTAATCTCAGGAATAAAGGTAAAAGAGGGAGTACCAAACATTAATCATCAAAAAAATTTTGATGATACATTATTACCGACAAAAAGTTTTTAAAAAGAAGCTAAAAATTATAAGGAAATGTTAAATCTATATATGAAAGCCTCTGGTCAAAAATTAAATTCTAACAAGTCTGAAAGTTTCTTCATAAACACAAATCCAAACCAAGAGAAAGAAATCTGTTAAATCTTGGATTTTAAAAAAGGAAACTTCTCATACAAATACCTAGGAATCTCAATAGACAAAGGAAATAGAACAACCAAACTATGTGATCCTATAGTTAAAAAGTTAGAAAATAAAATAGACACATGGAAGAGTAAGTGGTCATAAAATGCTGGCTAAATAACTATGGTAACAACAATACTATCGGCAATTCCTACCTATCAAATGTCATGTATGCCCATTTCACAAAATGCAAAAGAGAAGCTAGAAAAGATAATAAAAAACTTATTTTGGAAAGGAGCTTCTAACAATAGGAAAATGGCTTTAATAAGTTGGGACAAAATTACTAAAGCTCGGGAAGTTGAAGGTTTAGGCATTATAAAATCCAAATGGAAAATCCTGGCATTATGGACTAAGTTGGTGTGGAAAATACATAAAGAACCAAACCAAAAAAATGGGTCAAGATATTAACAAACAAATACCTAAAGAACAATGATTCAACAAGCATATTTAGGACAAGGAACCCTCCTAAAGGTTCAAGGGCTTAGAATTTCCTTTTGGTTTGTAGAGATGTTATTACGGATAAAATTACATGGGATATTGGAATAGGAAACTCAACATTATTTTGTGAAGATTTGTAGGGAAGATATGTGCCCCTAGACAATATTATATCTCTAGGAATAAAAGAGAAATTAGTCAATCTATGGGGTAATACTCTCAACAATTATATCATATTTCCATAAGATGATCCCAATTTAGGATGGAAATGGATACCCTTGATAATACTTCACTAACTCAAATAGAGAAAAACGAATTTCAGAAAATTCTTACTAAGAGACATATATTTCCTAAAAATAGAAATGATGAACTGATCTGGATAGGATCAAAGACAGGATCATATACAGTAAAATAAGGTTACAACTCTTTGGTTAAAAATGAACAATGGTATAAATTGAAACTACCCTTCCACTTGTGTTGGGATAAGGAATGCATACAAAAAGTAGGCACCTTTTATGGGTTGCACTCCAAAATAAAATCATCACATCTGAATGATTTAGGAGAATTTTTTTTGAGGGACCATGTAGATGTGTCCTATGCAAAAATAAAGTTGAAAATGTGGATTATCTTTTACTAACATGCCCTTTTATTGAGAGATGTTGGTAATGCTTCCATAGAAAACTTCAACTTAAGACTATAATACCCAACAATTTAATAGATCATATGAAAGCCTGGCCAATCATTAAGAAAAAATTTATATAGAATTTCTTGGAAAATAGCTCTGTCAATAATAGTATGGGAAATATGGAAAGAACGCAATCGTAGAATCTTTCAGTAAAAGGACATGGATGAAAATGTCTCCAAAATAAGATTGAAGCTAGCATTGTGGAAACCGTAAACAATAGACTAAAAAATAAGAATCCAATTGACGTTTCCTTCTCTTATTGGGAAAGTGATATGAGGAAAGAGTGGTTTGGCTTAATTATTCCCCCTCAGTATGGTAAAACATGCAACAATAGTATGGAAGTAAGAAAAAATTGTAAATGGACACCTCCACAGTGAGAATAGTTTAAGCTCAACTTCGATGGATCATCCTGAGGAAACCCAGGCACATCAAGAATTAGATGTGTAGTACACAATTGGGAAGGCAAATTTTATGGAAAATTTTCAAAACCTATTGGAAATACCACCAACATTATAGCAAAATTGGAGGCCTTGATTACAGGGTTAAAACTCTGTAAAAAGTTAGGAATGAAAAACTTGGAGCTAGAAGGAGACTCGCAAATAATAATTAATACAATAAGACCAAGAAATACCCCCAATTGGAATCTAAATACAAGACTTGAAAGAGAAATATATCTTTTAGGGTACTTTAATCTTACAAAGTTTAACCATATATATTGAGAAGGAAACAAGCTGACAGATGAATTAGCCAACAAAGGAGAAAATGGTACAATAATAAAAGAAATTGTAATAAAATAGGTATTTAATTTTTGAAAATTACATCATAATAAAAAATAAGAGTTCTAGATAACCAAACAATTTAAACTAATTTTGAGCCCCTCTAGTTTTAATTAAACTCCCAACCAAAACATACTCAAAAATCAGACTAGAAATATTTACAGTAAAGAGGTTAAGACACAGGAATACAAAATCTCTTTAATTAAAACAAATAATTAATAAAAATGATACACAAACAAAAATAAGTATATAAATATACATTTATACACCTAGATAGATATCGATAAAATAAATTATAATATATACTATTTTAGGTATTTTATACATATATTAATTTGTTGGAATAATTGAATGCTGTGTACTGGGAGGGGAGGGGTGAATCAGTACCCTTAAAACTTTTGGCAATCAACCTTTAGTAATATTTACTTGCATTACCGACCATTGATGCTTTACTACCTTATGCATGTAATATCAAAACATAAATGTAATTGCATGTATACATTCATGAAACTTAGTTACACATGACACAAGAATTGGTAACGCAGAAAACCCTTGTTAGAAGGTAAAAACTGTGGTGGGGATAAAACCCACAAAGCTTCACTATCTGCAGAATGGAAGGTGTCAGTTAAGGCTACAAGTGTGATCACTTCTTATGATCTTAGCCTATTAGGAGTAACATGTTACACTTGTTAAGTCTACTCGGCTACGATATTTTAGCAACACAATTAAGTGTGCACTCGGTTAAGAAATTTACAATAAGACTGTTAAGTCCACCTTCTTAAAGGATTTCTTCTATTTTCTACAATTGTTAAAGAGTATTCAAAATTACTTATGACCTGATGGTATGAAATCTTGATTGTTGATTACAGATCCTTTAAGTTCACATAATGTATGTATCACCTATAGTGATGGATAATACCTTTGTTCTGCTCGATAGCCTTGAATCTTATTTCTTCATGACTGAATTCTTCCTTTTGTGTCCTTGTGCATGAAACTCTCTATCTAATCCATAAATGTATTTTGTGGCTACAACCATCAAGTTCTTGATTAATTATACATCTATATATACAAAGGTTTTCACCTAATTAGGTTTCACGTTGTACAATAAAAACACTATGATCAAAGGTTTACAACTTGACCTTGATCTCCTAGTTTGCATGTTTACAATCAGTTAGAATGATTAAAACTATTACATATGATTTACTTGATCCTCAAGAAATGGTTTTATAGCTAAGAACAAAGCTATTTTTAAAACTAAAGTGATTTAGCTGACATGTATCTCAAATCCACTTTTCTTGGGAATAAAACTATCTCTCAGTAGGCTAGTGCCCGGTCTACTCTGTAGTCTGTGCTTAGTGAAGTCTCTGAATAGTGCTCTTGGTTTATTATGTAAACTATCTTTTGGTGATGGTGTTATTGGTGTTCACTAATTTCGGTGATTACTATGATCAACTATTTTGGTGACCTTTGCACTTAACTATTTCGGTGACCATTGTGCTTGTCTGAATGTTGTCACTCGGTGATCATGTAACTGACAGTCCAAAAAAACTGTTTCCTTGTATACTAATGACAAATTATGATCATCAATCTCCCCCTTTGAAATTATTATCAAAAACATATATGTGCAAACTGATATGTTCAGTATATACACCAAGTGTTTATCTTGTCAATGACTCCCCCTATGTACATGCCTCGGTACAGTGTATGTACATGTTTCCTCCTTTGTGTATTTTCCTCTTTGGTATTTTTTCCCCCTTTGTAATGTATATACATTTTCTCCCTTTTTGATGTATACATATATTTTCCCCCTTTACCCTTTACATATATTTTCCCTCTTTTTTGAAAATAATGACAAAGGTGTAGGACTTACAACTTGTCAAATATGTGACCATGGGATTTTTGAATGTCTGTCAAATGCTTCTCCCATTTCTCCATGAGGTGTTCAAGGGTCATGTGTGCCAAAGTGATTATGGCATTCATTTCATGTGTACTCTCAGTAACTGACATCTCTGAGGTGGAAATTAATGTCTTTGCCAAAGTCATGTGTTTCAATAGAAATGTGAGATTCGGGAGTAACATAGCTTGAAGCTTGGTTACCTCATCTCTAATTTTGCTTTCAGTCTTTTGTAGCTCAAGTCTCAACCTTTTGGATTCTACAATCTTATCATAATGCAATTTGAATGCATTTTCCTCAGTTGCAAGACTTTGTGCACTAGCTTTAAGATCTTCATCTATTTTAGCTATCTTTTCACTATGCTCGATAGTGAAATTCTCTAGTATGCACAACTTTTGAACTAAGTTGACTTCTTCTGATAGTATTTTTTCTAATGTAGTAACTAGCTCAGAAATGTTTACCTTGTTTTCTATCACTTCTTAGCTGATGTTCTCGATGAGCTTGTATTGACACTTTTCTTCTATGTGCTCATTAATCACCTTGTCAGCTTCCACATTTTGTGATGTAATGGCCTCGGTGAGAACTGCTAATTGATCAAGTATTGGTGCATTTTGATCAATGTGAGTGTCAGGTACTATCTACAATAATATTTCCTTTGTATTATTCAGGACTTGTGAATTTTTGTGCTCCTTTTTGAGCTTTTCATGTATTGCCTTCCTCTTGCAAAGTTCACCATATTTGGTCAGTGACTAGGGATCTAGTGTCCTTGGATCACAATTAGGTATATCAATGATTTCATCAAGTGTGACCGGTGCTTTTCTCTTCTTCTTCTTCTTTGAAATTGTACTAGAAGCAGGGGAATGAAGGGCTATATCAAGTTCCTTTTCTGTCTCTTTTGATTTGGGTGATTGTGTGGGAGGTGTGATGCCATTTGTATGTTTCTCAGTATTTACCTGTTGGTCAGTAGTAGATGTCTCTATATCAACCTTGTCTTTATCTACAACCTTTTTTACCTCTATAATTTCCTTGGTAGTGGTATCAATTGGTGCTTCCTCTCCACTTTTATCTTTGTTTTCCTCATTTGTATCTTTCTGCTTCCCTTGTTCATCACCAGTTTCCATTGGTATGTTTGCATTAGGCTCAGGTTTATTTTCCTTCTCTTCAGTAATTATATTGATATCTTGTATCAATAAAGGCACCTGACCTGGTACATTTTCCTATGCAATGTCCATTGTATCCTTTTCCTTTTCTTGCTCAGTGGCATCATTTACATCTTTATCATTCTTGGGAGAATCATCAGAATCAATAAGAGTTATATCTTTTACTGTGATGTCTGGTGTTTCCCCTAATGATTGTAATATCTGAGGTACATCATCCATGGCCTTAGTTGCCTCTGTTGTCAAATCAACTATATTGGCATCCTCGTTGTCATTGATGAAGATATGCTCTGGCCTTGGTGTGGCCTCCTTCTCCTCATAGTGAGGTGTATCAGTTAGAGCTAGTACCTGCTTGGGGGAATTGAATATTTCATTCCAAATCTCATTGCTTTTCTTTGTCAAGGTCTTCTAATCTACCCTCCAGTACTTTGTATGCTCTCATCTTTGCTGAAAATTTATTTGCATTCTCCTTCATTGTTGAATCAATTTCTTCAATTGTTGACTCGGGTGACATGAGTGTAACTAGAGATCTTTCCCTTATCTATTTTTTTGTGTGCAAGGCATATGTCCGTCTTGCTGATATTTTTTCATTAAGCTCTTGTTGAATTATATAGATACATACTTGTATGCAACCATTTCCTTAATTATGGCCTCTTCTATCTTATTCTGATCTCCTAGAGACAATGTTATCCATTGTCTAATCTTGCGATGTGATATGATGCCTATGTTGATGATTGATTTGGTAACTTCATCAACTATTTTAGGAACTTTGATCTTTTTAGTTTGGAGTCCTTGTTCTCTCTCATCTTGTTCAGTGTCATCCTTGTCCTCTTTTCTGCCTATATATTTCCTTTTTTGTCTCAGTTCTGATTTGTGATTTTGAGGCTTTCTCTTCTGATAAGTCCTCACTATACCTTTCTTTATCGATGGTGAGTCTGCCTCTTTTGTTGTTTTTCTTTTGGTCCTTGATGAAGTTATTACATTTGTAGTTCTTGGTTTCTTTATTGGTGGTGCATCTAATTTAGTAGATTTGGAGTCACTTGATTCTTTACCTTCACCATTGGGTCATATTCCCTCGATGACATCTTGTTCCAATTCTTCATCATCTACTGAAAGTTTCTTTTGAAGAGTATTTATGATTTTATTCTTCTTTTGGTCTATCTCTTTCACTACTAAGCCAGTTTGATTCTAGACTTGACTTCCTCATATGTTCCAAATCTTCTCAATGATTTTTCCATTGCTTCATTTAGTAAGGCTTCACTAGTATTTGTAGCCTGATCAATGTTGATCTCATAGTCCAATGGTGGCAACCATGCTATTCTCAATACAACTGGTTTGATTAGAGTGGTTTCGGTGTCCACTATGAAACATATGTCATCTTTGTACTGTTCAACCAGTTGTGCAAGGATTCTCATTCTCTTCTGCATTATGTCCTTGAAAGTAGTTAAATTTTCATCCATTATAGATGTGAATTTATCCCCTAGTGACTTAATATATTCACTCATCTCTGTAGTTATTGGTTGGGTTGTCTCCCAAGTGACATTACTGATAGATGGGAAGAAATTTTGAAAATAGAAGAATGTGCACATAAGGAGTTAAAAAAACTTACATGAATTAGATTTGGCTGATCTAATTGTCCTCATATTCTCCTCCATTTTCTTCAGTAGCAGCTAAGATGAGTCCAGTTAAAGTCCCTTCTTCACAATCTTATAAGCAGTGTCAACTACTCCACATGCTATAAAGTTCATTTAGCTAGCTTGGAATACCTTGTACGCAATCACACATGCACCAAAATTCATCTAAGGTTCAGTGATTGAATTAAATTTCAAACCTATGTCATCCCATACTGCACCAGTTAACTTTTCAATCTTGGGGCGAGAAGGATTCTTTAGGGCTTTAGCCTTGTCGGTTACTAGATAACCTGTTACAATGTGAATCACATCCTTTGTGATCAGTTTTGGTTCATCTAACCACATTTTTCTATCATGTACCTAGCTAAGTACAATATGTATCCATTTGGTCTTGAATTCTCTTGAGAACATTAGGGAATTGGTTAAACCTTTCACCTCAATGTGCTTGTGTTCATCTTTAAGGTTTTCATCCTGACATAGCTTCTATTAAGCTTCTTTAATTTCAAGATCTCTGATTTCTGCAACCTTGAAGTGGATGTATGCATGGATATCTTCAACTAGAAAAACCCTAGGAGGTATGCTTGAGAATACTCCCATGTTGTCGGGTTGTGAAGAAACCTCATGGAAAAATATATAGTTAGGATCCTCCCAGGTTCTGTTCTTGATTAGGTTGATTTTCTTGTCCTTTGTGTTCTTGATCTTTGAAACTAGTGATGTGGTTGGCATTTTTCTCTGAAATTAGAGCTTCTCTGTAAATGAACTGTGAGCTTGGTGAGTCCAAATACTCACTTGATCTTGTTGTGGGTGCTCAGAATCTGTCAGAGTAGCCTTTGAATCTGTTGTGAATTGATCTCCAATCTTGTTACTCTTAGTTTATTGTCTTCGCGCTTTTGTTTTCATGTTTTTGCTTGGTGAATTAATGAGCTCTTTGATGCCCTACTTATAGAAAATAGCCTAAGTGGTGCATTTAATTCTTTAGCTACCACTTGGTAAAAAATTTGCTCAGGTATTATACCATAGTCTTCATCCTCGGTGAGTATACAATGCTTAGGGTTAGTGACAACTATTTTTACTTTTCACATGTTCACCGATGGTGTTCAGTATGTAGCGAAGACTTGATTAGCTTTCACACGTTTACTGACAATGCTCAGTTTATATTGACAACTTGGTTGTTTTCCATATGTATACCGACGATGCTCGATATGTATTGACTGACAAGACTGGATTCACAAAATCATAACAAGAAATACCATAATGTATCTTCATTCATGCTAATTTTGCATATTATCAATGAATATTGGAACTGATGTAGAATAAAACTTTGTAGAGTGTAGTTCCATACTTAGTTGTTTTTCTTAGGTGGGGGTGGTGGAATCACCAGATCCATTGGATGAGGTGTCACCTACTATGGTGCTTGGTCTAGCATCATCTTTGCTTGAAGGTTTCCTCCACATTTGATTTATCATTCTCCTGATATCTTCAATAATGTTCCCGTTAGCAAAAGTGCTTGAATCTATCACTCGGTCTCTGTAGTCCTTTCTTAGGTGATCGACCTTATGATAGTCTAAGCATTTCATTCCAGAGTTAGTCTAGTTCCTTGATCTTCATATCCATTTTCTCATGTAGTTTGCAAAAATGTGTCCATATCTACCACATGATGTGCAATTTACCCATGTGTTGTAATCCCAAACATATGAGTTACCGACTCTTCTCAGTTTGTAAGCATTTTCTTGTTCTTTTGGTTTCCACACTTGCTTTTTCTTTTTCCTGCATTCATGAGATGTGTGCCCATGCATTTTGCAAGTAGAAAAATATTTTTCCATGTAGGATTTCTTCTTTTGTTTATTCACCTTAGATCCGCATTCATGTGCTTTGTGTCCATGCTTGTTATAGTTATAAAAATTACCTATGAATGTAGAAGTGGATTTAGGAGTTCCTTTATCTTTGCTCTTGCAAACATTTGATGTGTGGCCTGGTTTTCCATAGTGATTGCATGACTTCTTCTTTGTTCTTGGATTTGTGTAGACATCTTTTTTATCATCTCGGTTAGATTATTATCCATGCTTGACTGGTATTGTTTTTGAATCTTCTTTGTCCATTTAGAAAATCATCCATTCTTTTTGTACTTTCTTCATCTTTCCTGATCATGTCATTATGTTATTGCTGAATCCTTGCTCCATGCTTCAATTTCTCATTTTCTTCTCTTATTTAACCAATAGCTTCCAATTTCCCATTGAGTTATATGTTCACTCGGTTAGCCTCATGACTCATAGGAACTATTTGATTGGTGATCTCAATGTGATGTTTTGTAAGTCTCTGTATCTCAGTTTCTTTCTCTTGTAACTTTTCATTGATCTTCCTCCTATCATCAATAGCTAATGTTCTTTCTTTTTTAGCTTGTCTAGCATTATTCATAACATCAATCATTCTTACCATCTATTTCTCTTGACCGATCTGTAGTACCTTCACTTGTTCAGTCAGATGTTGATTGATTTCATTCAGAATTGTAATGCTTCCTTCTGATGTGTCAGATGTATTACCAGATGTGGATCCTGATGACTCAAATAAATTAGGTATCTCTTCTTCATGATAGTCAGTTTCATTGTAGTGGGATGCCATGACTTTTCTTTCATCCAATAACTCTCTCATCTTGATTCTTGCTTCTTTATATTGCTCATAGAAGATCTGTATCTGCAACTTCTGATTCTGAATATTCTTATCAAGCTTATACGTTTCCATTGTATGATATTTTCTCTTAAGTAATTTTAAACTTTCCAAATAAGAGATCTAGATCTGATACCAATTGTTGGAATAATGGAATGTTGTGTATTGAGAGGGGAGGGGTGAATCAGTACTCTTAAAACAAATTTCAATTAACCTTTAGTAATCTTTACTTGCATTACCGACCATTGATGCTTTACTACCTTATGCATGTAATATCAAAAAATAAATGTAATTGCATGTAAACATTCATATAAACATTCATGAAACTTAGTTACACAAGGCACAAGAATTGGTAGCGCAGAAAACCCATGTTAGAAGGTAAAAACTCTGGTGGGGATGAAACCCACAAAGCTTCACTATCTGCAGAATGGAAGGTTTTGGTTAAGGCTACAAGTGTGATCACTTCTGATGATCTTACCCTATTAGGAGTAACATGTTACACTTGTTAAGTCTACTCGGTTAAGATATTTTAGCAACACTGTTAAGTGTGCAGTCGGTTAAGAGATTTACAATAGGGCTATTAAGTCCACCTTCTTAAAGGATTTCTTCTATTTTCTACAATTGTTAGAGAGTATTCAAAAATACTTATGACCTGATGTTATGCAATATTGAATTGTTCATTACAGATCCTTTAATTTCACATAATGTATGTATCACCTATATTGATGGATAATTCCTCTGATCTACTTGGTAGCCTTGAATCTTAGTTCTTCATAACTAAATTCTTCCTTTTGTGTCCTTCTGCATGAAACTCTCTGTCTGGTCCATAGATGTCTTTTGCGGCTACAATCATCAATTTATTGATTGATTATACATCTATATATACAAAGGTTTTTACCTAATTAGGTTTCACGCTTTACAATAAAAACTCTATGATCAAAGGTTTACAACTTGACCTTGATCTCCTAGTTTCCATATTTACAATCAGTTAGACTGATTAAAACTATTATATATTCTTTACTTGATCCTCAAGAAAAAAATTTATAGCTAAGAACAAAGCTCATTTTAAAACTAAAGTGCTTTAGCTGACGTGTATCTCAGATCCACTTTTCTTGGGAATAAAACTATCTCTCGATAGACTAGTGCTCGATCTGCTCTGTAGTCTATGCTCGGTGAAGTCTATGAGCTGTGCTCTCATTTTACTCTATATAATGTCTGTCGATGATGGTTTTATCAGTGTTCACTGATTTCAGTGATCACTATTTTTGTGACTTTGCACTTAACTATTTCGGTGACCATTGTGCTTGTCTGAATGTTGTCTCTCGGTGATCATGTAACCGACAGTCCAAAAAAACTATTTCCTTGTATACTAATGACAAATTATGATCATCATTAATTAGTAGTTCAATTTATATATAAATTTATACTGAAAAATATCAATAAATATATAAATAAGTAATACACACAAAAACATGCATTCACATATACTCAAGCACATAACTGCAAGAGTGGAAATATAAGATAGGTCAAAACATAGTAGTAACTAATAGTAGTGACTAGCTAATATTCCCACACTTTTTTCTTTATCTTAAAAACCTTATACCATGTTTCCTATATATGGGAGTAATATACTCCAGCATAGGCTCCTTAAATTAAACCCAAATATATATATATATATATATATATATATATATATATATATATATATATATATATATANACACAAATATATATATATATATATATATATATATATATATATATATATATATATATATATATAAGTTGTAAGATACATTTTTTAGATCTTAGAGAGGGAGACTCTGAAAACATTAAGAAAGAACTCAGCAATTTGTAAGGTAACATGTAAAATAATGATTTAATAAAGTATTACCTCTCATACATAAATAATTTAAAAAAAGAATATAGAATCCCTAATCATCACCCTATTTCCCTCATTTATTCCTACGACAACAGAAAATCATGTAAAGGTAAGGGAGAATTTTATTGACTTAATGCTTCTCAAGAAGCTATTATTACTTGTTTTTTAGCAAAAAGAAGCATAATAAAATATAACTCTCCATCTAATATGGTATTGAATACAATGTAGTAATGATTCAAAAGAAGTGATGTAAGTTGATATGAAGCATGAATAAAATTTTGAGAAGATCAAGTAGGACAGATGGGTAATGGATTACAACTGTAGGATACGGTTTATCATCATGATTAATTAACTCCACACATGTGTATATTTATTAAATACCATAGATAGCATTTGTAACTCATTCCAATAGTAGCGATAAATGAACTAGTAAGAATTATGGATACACCAATTAGGATGAAATCGGGCAAGAAGGAAATGTCATTTTTGGGAGAGATAATAGATGAAATTAGGAAAGATGATTAAAGTTAAACATGATCTTATCTTTAGAGTTGTAATGAAGATTATGGGTAAGAATTTCTCACTGCTTTAGGTTCTCCCCAACAACAATACATAAATAATAGCCATGTTTGTTGCTACTATACTCCATGTTGACAAGGATAAGGTGGCTATAAGATAACTCTGCAACTACGTGTTCAATAAATTCCTATTGAATGAGTTAGAGGTAGTCCTTGAGAAAATTGATGGAAACTTATGCATTCCCAAACACAATGAATATGGGATTATAAGTCACCTAATTCGATTTTATCCCATCTTGATTATCGAAGACTATAATGCTTTTGAGAATAGGTTGCCAGCAATTAAGAGGATCTAGATGTTTCTCCTGAATGTAATGCAGGTCAGGATATGTAATGAATGGAAGGGAATAGACAAGTACCTAAAGGCACATAAGGTTGATCATAGCAACAAGGAGGAATAAAAAACTCATTGTAAGAAGGAAAAACATAATGTCAAAGGCAAGGAGATAGCAGAGTAATCCTAGGGTTTACTATAGCAGTAAAATTTTCTCTTCTTGTAGTACTCTAGTTTATTTATTGATATAGATGGTAGGTTTTGATGTAGATATAAATATTAATTGCAAGGATTTCAAGTAGAGTACTTATCCTCACCCTTGGTAGTAGATGTGCTATTAAGATATTTCTCAAACTTCAAATTTCAGCAATATGGTTATGGATGTTTTAGTTCTTATATAAAGATTATATAGTTATAAATAATTATGTTAAGATTTATATTATTTTTCTAAGTTTTAGGAACCTTCTATAAATAT
Source organism: Thuja plicata (assembly GCA_018584345.1). NCBI lineage: Eukaryota > Viridiplantae > Streptophyta > Pinopsida > Cupressales > Cupressaceae > Thuja > Thuja plicata. The sequence goes on from MU227203.1 coordinate 1,223,498, forward strand.
GGATTCTAGGTTAAATTTATTTCTAGGGTAAGGTTAAATCTAAATTTATTCCTTTCATTAAAATATTGTTATAAATTAATTAATAATTTTTTCCATAAATTGTCATTAAGATAAGGGATGGTAAGATTTTAGCGGTTAGATTTGTTTATATTCATCCAATATTAGTTGTTTATAATTTTAGCATTACGAAACTTTTTAGGGAGATTAATCAACTCAACTTCCTAAAATCGCGTCGATTCCTTTTCCTTCGTGAGTATAAATAGCATGTCCCTACCTCCTCCCTTGATAAGACTTATCTTCCTTCCCCCAGGATGGAAACCCCCATCAAGCTTTGAGGTCCAATAAATTAGGTAGCCTTTGATGAAGCCATAAAAAAGGAAAGGCTAAAAATGATTATGTTATATTCCTATTTCTTGGTAGTTAGAGCAATTTTCAGGATTCTTGGAAGAGAATTTATATCTAATGCAGATAGATACAGAGTTAATTCTGATACACCGGCCATGTTTATTGCCTCTACAATACAATTATATCCAGATAAATAGGTCATAGAATGGCTCTGTAGACGAATCTTCAAATGGAAGTATCTAGGAGACTTAGATATAGTGATCAACAACATAAGGGCAGATCTAACTATTCCAAAATTGTGATATTATGATTCCCCACTAATCGGGGGAAGGCCAGTTACCACCCTTCACATCTTAACAAAAAAAGATCTAGATACCTTTAGGAACAGATGCCCCTCTATCAGTAGAAACCTAAACTTTTTGTTTCATTTCCTACAAATTAGAAGGCCACAAGAGGAAGATTGGTTTGACATATTTATTCAAGAAGATCAGGTTGGTAACTGGGGATGGGAAGTGGAAGAAAATTATGAAATAGAAATCTCTAAGACAACAGAAGACTCTATGGGATCTAATATGATAAATCAATAATATTTTTTGGAATCCATGCTAGATGACATAAGTGGTTTTAATAATTTGCATGTAAGATGAACTTTACTAGATGTTATTTAATGTATGAACACCAATAGATATGAAACAAGTATTAAATGTCCAAGATCTTATTCCATATAAACTAAAATGAGGTTCTGTCAAACTTAGAAGATTTGATCACATTCAGTAATGGAATATCTATATTAAGGTTTTTCTCATAAAGCATTATTACGATTTTCAAGGCTATGACAGATTTTGGATAATTCTGAAAAAGAATATTCTTTGGGAGCCTTTTTATAGGTAAGTTGTTTATTTTAATTTATCCTCTAAACCATCTTCAGATTGGTTTGATACCCTTGGTTTGGTAATATACTGAAGCTCTCTTTTCTTGAAGTCAACATTGAAAAATTTATTTCTATGATGACCTCAAGAAAGAAGCCTTTATTATATCACCTTTGATTGAATGATCTTATTTCATTAGCAAATATGTGGCTACAATGGTGTGGGGTTTAATATCTTTACAATGTGAGATTATTATGCCCTATTTAGGGACTACCATCTAATCTTTAAAAATTTTGAATGTTTCTTTTCTGTCTAGAACCATGGTAGTCTTTGTTCAAGTTTATGCAAATCTGGATCCCCTCGATACACTATAATGGTTCTTTAAGTAGAATTTTAATGTCTTAATTAAATAGTATATATATACATATACATTAATTTCCATACATACATATCAAAAATTGACTTATATAGATAAATATAATATTACAATCAGGTAGAAGTTTATAGATCTCCTATATATTAGGCCTAAATATTAGGTATCGATCAAAGTACTAGAAAATGAGGATGGTTAAACATAATAGAAGATAACAAGTGAATAAATAGACTCTAATAGCTTATTTCTTAAGGCTCTGGTTTTTCTAATGTCATTTTATGCATACATGAAGGTTTACTAATTCTAATATAGATATAACGATATTTTAGCAGGCAGATTTAACATTATTCCATTTATTAATGATAGTAATATGATGTAGCGAAATAAATATTACCTTGGAAAATCATTTAATTTGAAAAGGGAAGGTGTGTATTTCAATTTTTTTAAAATAAAAAGGTTTGAATGGGTCAATTTCATAGAAATATAAGTAATGGAAATTCTGATATGAATTCAAACAGTTTGTCTGATGGTGAAATTAAGGTAATTTGAATGAAGAATATATATGTTAACTCCATATTCACATCTCTATTTGTATACTTGGGTGGTTATTATAAAAATGTAAGCAATACTGGAATTTTTTACATCTACAAAAATATGAGAGTATGGATAAGCACTAACCTCCTTTTTATGTCATTGGAGTCTTGGCGAAAGGATAGATAAATGGATGAATTTAGGAAGGTACTAAAGTGACAAGGATTAAAGAAATTTTTATTTCCTATCTATTATAAGAGTGATATAGAATAAATGAAAATGATATTTAAACATATTTTTTAAAAAGAGGGCTAACAATGATCATGGCCGAAAGGATTGTTTTTTTGCAGTTTAAGAGGAAGGAGAGCAATTCGGGATTACTTGAGGCAAACTTTGAGAAAGAAATATAAGGCTTAAAATTATGCATCTAAAAGACAAAAAAGATGATTTATATTATGTTTCCCCAAATTTTAATAATTGGGATGTTGTAATTGTTGTAATAATGGAAGGCTGTGTAATGAGAGGGGAGGGGTGAATCAGTACCCTTAAAAACTTTTAAACTTTAAACCTTAGTAATCATTGCTTGCATAACCGACCATTGTAGCTTTTCTACTTCATGCATGTAATATCATAACATAAATGTAAGTGCATGTAAAAAAACATAGAAACATTCATGAAACTCATTTACACATGACACAAGAATTGATAATGTAGAAAACCCCTATTAGAAGGTAAAAACTGTGGTGGGGATGAAACCCACAAAGCTTCACTATCTGTAGAATGGAAGGTTTCGATTAAGGCTACAATTTGTGATCACTTATGATGATCTTACCTTATTAGGAGTAACATGTTATACTTGTTAAGTCTACTCGATTAAGATATTTTTGCAACACAATGTATGTGTGCACTCAGTTAAGAGATTTACAATAAGACTGTTAAGTCCACCTTCTTGAAGGATTTTTTCTGTTTGCTACAATTTTTAGAGAGTAGAAAAAAATATAAATGACCTGATAGCTAGCAATCTTGAATTTCTGATTATAGATCCATTAAGCTCACAAAATTGTATATCACCTATTGTGATGGATAATACCTTTGTTATGCTCGGTAGCCTTGATTTTAGTTCTTCATAACTAAATTCTTCTTTAACTGTCCTTTTGCATGAAACTCTCTATCTGATCCATAGATGTCCTTCTATGGCTACAATCATCACATTCTTGATTGATCATTACATTTATATATAAAGGTTTTGACCTAATTAGGTTTCACGCTTTTCTTGAAAAACTCTAATGATCAAAGGCTTACAACTTTACCTCGATCTCCTAGTTTGCAAGAATACAATTAGTTAACTAATTGCATCCACATATTACATTTTCCTTGATCCAAAAAAAATGATTGTCTAGCTAAGCATAAATTTGTTTTAAATATTAAAGTGCTTTAGCTGACGTGTAGTTTGAGATCCACTTTTCTCAAGAATAAAATTGTCTCTCAGTAGACTGGTGTATGGTGATGTCTATGTAGACTGTTCTCGGTGATGTCTCTATAAACTATGCTCAGTGAAGTCTTTGTAGACTGGTGCTCGGTGATCACTGCACCTGGTGTTCAAAATATTTCAGTGATCACTGCACTTAACCATTTCGGTGACCACTGTGTGTGACCATTTTGGTGACCATTGTGTTTGGTGAAAGATGTCACTTGGTGATCATGTGACCAACGGTCCAAAACTGTTTTCTTATTATACTAATGACAACTTCTGATCCTTTAAGGATTATCAATATCCCCCTTTGGCATTAGTATCAAAAATTGATGTGTACTATACACACCAAGTGTTTTACCTTTTCAATGACTCCCCCTATGTGCATACCTCAGTATAATGTTTCCCCTTGTGTAGATACAATGTATGTACATGTTTTCCTTTTTACATGTTTGCCTTGGTACATTTTCCCCCTTTGTGGATACAATGTATGTACACATGTTTTCCCCCTTTTTTGAAAATAATGACAAAGATGTAGTACTTACAACTTGTCAAATATGGTGTGCGTGTCATAGATACTCTATATGACTAACATCTTAGGGTGGCAATAAGAGTCTTTGTCAAAGTCATGTGTGTCAAGAATAATGTGAGATTTGGTAGTGACATAGCTTGTAGCTCGGTTACTTCATCTTTGATTTTGCTTTCTGGCTTTTATATCTCAAGTCTCAATCATTTAGATTCTACAATCTTCTCACAATGCAGTTGGAATGCATTTTCTTCGATTGATAGACTTTGTGCACTATTTTTTAGATCTTCATCTATTTTAGCTATTTGTTCACTATGCTCAGTAATGAAGTGCTCTAATGTGCATAACTTTTGAACTAAGGTAACTACTTCTGGTATAACTAGTTCTAACATAGTTACTAGTTTAGAAAGTTTCACCTTATTCTCTGCCACTTCTTGGCTGATTTTCTTGGTGAGTTTGTATTGGTAATTCTCTTCTGCTCATTCCTCTATGACCTTCTCAGCATCTACATTCTGTGTTGTGATTGCCTCGGTCAAAATTGCAAGTTGATCAATTATGGGTGTAGTTTGATCAATCTGTGTCTGGTACTATTTGCAATAGGATTTCCTTGGTTTTTTCTAGGACTTGTGTATTATTGTGCTCCTTTATAATCTTTTTTTGTATTTATTTCCTTTTGTATAGTTCTCCATACCTTGATAATGACTCAAGATGAAGTGTCCTTGGATCACAGTCGGGTATGTCTATTATCTCATCAAGTGCTACTAGTTTGCTTCCTTTCTTGTGCTTCTTCTTCTCTTGAATGGTGCTGGAAGTAGGGGAATGAAGGATTATAGAAAGATTTTTTCTTTCTTTGTTTCTTTCGGTGGTTGCATGGGAGGTGTGGTTTCTTTGGTATGTTTCTCAGTGTGAACCTATTGTTCGGTTGTAGACATCTCTACTTCAATTTTTTTTTGACCTACAGCCTTGTCTGTCTCTTTAGTGTTATTGGTAGGTGCATCACTCTATTTGTCCTCTCCACTTGTATCTTTCTTCTCCTCATTTGTATCTTTCTTCTCCCCATGTCCATCACCTTTTTCCATCGGTACGTTTTCATTAGGCTCAGGTGGTGTCTTCTATGATTCAGTAATCACATTGATAGCTTGTATTAACTAAGGCATTTTACCTGGTATAAGTGCCTATGCAACATCAATAGTGACCTGTTCGCTTGTTGACTCAGTGGCAGTGGTGACATCTTCATCTTCCTTGGCTTTATTAGCAGGATCTTCATGGGTGACATATTGTATGGTTATGTCTTACTCCTCTAATGATTGCAATATTTTAGGAATATCATCCATGACTTTTCTTGCTTCTGTGGTTAAGTCAATGGGAGTGATATCTTCAATGTCATTGATGAAAATGTGCTTTGGGCTTGGTGTGGCCTCCCTCTCCTCATTGTGAGTTGTCTCGGTTAGATCCAATACCTTCTTGGGTGGATTAAATATTTTTTTCCAAAACTTATTACTTTCTATATCAATCTCTTCTAACCTGTCTTGTAGTACTTTGTATGCTCTTGTCTTTGTAGAAAACTTCTTGGAGTGCTCCTGCATGGTTGATTCAATTTCTTCAACTGTGGACTCAGGCATGAATGTAACTAGGGATCTCTCCCTCATCTATTTCTCCATGTGTATTGCATATGTCCACCTGGATGATATCTTATCATTTAGCTCTTTTGGAATATGATTGTCAAATTGTAGAGGTACATACTTGTATGCTACCATCATTTTAATGATTGCTTTCTCTAATTTATTCTCATCCTCAGTAGACAGATTTACCCATTGTCTAATCTTATGATGTGATATACTTTTTATATTGATGATTCACTCTGCAATTTCATTAATTATCTTTGGTATTTTGGCCTTTTTTACTCGGAGTCTTTGTTCTCTTCCATCCTTTTCAGTGTCATCCTTGTCTTCTTTCCTCTTAGATATCTCCTTCTTTGTTTTATTTTTGATATCCCGATTGAAGATGTATTCTTTCTTTTCTGATAAGTTCTCACAGTTCCTTTCTTCAAGGGTGATGATTCTAACTCTTTTGTTGTTTTTCTTCTTTTTCTTGATGCAGTTGTTACTTCAGTAACTTTTGATTTATTCGCTCATGGTGCATCTGATTTGGTAGACTCCAAATCACTTAATTCTTTACCTTCACCAATGGGTGACTATTCCTCGGTGATATCTACTTGTTGTTCTAACTCTTCATCGTTTACCGAAAGTTTCTTCTGAAAAGTATTCATTATTTTTGTCTTCTTCCTGTCTATTTTATTTACTACTAAACAAGTCTTTATTCTTGACTTGGCTTCCATATATGTCCCAAATCTATTCAAATTTTTTTCCACTGGTTCATTCAGTAGGGTTTCAATAGCCTTTGTATCCTGATCACTGTCAATTTCATAGTCCAATGGTGGTAACCATGTTGTTATTAGTTGTGCAGGTTTGATGAGAGTTGTGTCGGTGTCCACTATAAAACATATCTCATCCTTGTATTTCTCCACTAGTTGATCAGGGATTCTCATCCTCTTCTACATCCTAGTCTTGAATGTGGAAAAGTAACCATCCATTAAAGGTGTGAAGTTATCTCCTAGTGACTTAATGAAATCACTAATCTGTGCAGTGATTGGTTGGTTTGTGTCCCAAGTGACATTACCAATAGAAGGAAAGAATTTATGTAAATATAAGAATGTGCACATTAGGAGGGACCCAAACTTACATGTATTAGATTGGGTTGATCTAATTTTTCTCATGTTCTCTTCTAGTTGCTTCAGTAGTAGCTCAAATAGGTCTAGTTGCAGTCCCTTCTTCACTATTTTATATGTAGTGTCAACTGCTCCACATGTAATGTTGTTCATTTTTCTTACTTGAAATATCTTGTACCCAATCACATATGCACTGAATTTCATCTTAGGGTCGGTGATTGAATTAACTTTCAAACCTATTTTGTCCCACTCGGCTCCAATTAACTTTTCAATCTCAGGGCGTGAAGGGTGTTTTAGGGATTTTTCCTTCTTGGTTATCAGATAACTAGTCACTTCATGAATCACATCCTTTGTGACTGGTTTTGGTTCATCCAAGCACATCCTTCCATCATGCACTCAGCTAAGTACTATGCATATCCTTTTAGTTTGGAACTCTCTTGGGAAAAGTAGGTAATTGGTTAACCCTTTAGCCTCAACGTGTTTGTGCTCGTCTTTCAGGTTTCCATCCTTGCATAGCTTCTGGTAACCTTCCTTAACCTCAAAATCTCTAATCTATGCAACCTTGCAGTGAATATATGTAGGGATGTCTTCAACCAGTAAAACCCTAGGAGGGATACTTGAAAATGCTCCTTTTTTGTTGGGTTGAGCAGCAACCTCGCGAAAAAACTTGTAGTTAGGCTCCTCACAAGTTGGGTTCTTTATCAAGGCAAACTTTTTGTCCTTTTTGTTCTTGATCTTGGTGACCCATGATGTGGTTTCCATTGTTTGATAAATTTAGGGCTTCTTCACAAATAGACTATTAGCTCAGTGAGTCTAGATGCTCACTTGATCTTCACTATGAGTGCTTGGAATCTGTTGGAATAGGTTAGAATCTGCTATGAGTTTCTTTGTAATCTTGTCACTCTGAATCTCTTTTCTTTCCTCTATTATTTCTCTTTATCACTGGGTGAAGGAAATAAGCTCTCATCGCCTTATTTAAAGAGAATACCCTAAGTGATGCATTAAATTCTTTACCTTCCACTCGATTAACAAAACATTGATGCTCGAGTAACTCACCAAAGTCTTTAGCTTGGTGAATATACAATGCTCGGGGTAAGTGTCAACTCAGTTGTTCTTTTTACATGTACATCGATGATGCTTGGTATGTAGTTTTAACTTGGTTGATCTTTTCCATGTTTAATGACATGTAGTGTATGCTCGGTTTACATTGACCAACAAGACTTGATTCACAAGACATAACATACAATACCATAGTGCATCTATAGTCATGCTAATTTGGCATATTATCAATGAATGTTGAAACTAATGTAAAATATAGCTTTGTAGAGTGCAGTTCCATACTTGTATTGATTATGTGGGGTGGTGGAATCACCTGATCCATTAGATGAGGTGTCACCAACTGTATTTCTTGGTCCAGCATTATCATTGTTTGAATCTTTCCTCCACACTTGATTTCTCATTCTCCTAATGTCTTCAATAGTATTTCCATTTGTAAAATTGCTTCACTCTGTCACTCAATCTCTACAGTCCTTGCTTAAGTGACCAACCTTACGATAGTGTAAGCATGTCATTCCAGGGTTAGTGCAGTTTATAGAACTTCTTATCCATTTCCTCATACAGTTAGAAGCTATATGTCCATATCTACCACATGTTGTGCAATTTACCCAAGTTTTGTAATCCCAAACATATGTACTACCGACTTTTTTTTTTTTAATATGCATTTTCTTGCTCTTTGGGTTTCCAAACTTTCTTTATCCTTTTTCTGCATTCATGAAATGTGTGGCCATGCATGTTGCAAGTAGAATAATTTTTTTCCACGTAATATTTCTTCTTTTGTTTGTTCAGCTTAGATCTACAATCATGTGCTTTGTGTCCTTGTTATAGTTATAACAATTACCTATGAAGGTAGAAGTAATTTTCGGAATACCTTTTTCCTTTCTCTTGCAAACATCTGATGTGTGGCCTAGTTTTCCACAGTGATTGCATGAACACTTTTTTTGTCTTGGATTTGAGTAGACATTCCTTTGATCAGCTCAATTTGATGATTCTTCATGCTCGGTATACCCTAAATCAGTATTGTTGTTGAGTCTTCTTTGTCCATTCATAAATTCATCCATTCTTTTTGTGTTGTCTTCAACTTTCTTGATCATATCATTATGTTGTTGTTGAATCTTTGCTTCATGCTTCAGTTTCTCATTTTATTCTTTTAGTTCACCAATAAATTCCAATTTTCCATTAAGTTCTATGTTTACTCGATTGGCTTCATGACTCATAAGAACTATTTGATTAGTGGTCTCAATGTGATGTTCAGTAAGTCTATATATCTCAGATTCTTTCTCTTGCAATTTTTCAGTAATATTTCTCCTGTCATCAATAGCTAAAGTTCCTTCTTGTTCAGCTTGTCTTGCATTATTCATAACATCAATCATTCTTACCATTAGTGTCTCTTGATCGATCTGTAGTACTTTCACTTGTTCAGTCAGATGTTGATTCATTTCATTTAGATTTTTAATGATTCCTTCATATCTAGCAGATGTATTACCAGATCCAGATCCATGTGAATCAAATAGGTAAGGTATCTCTTATTCATGATAGTCATTTTTATTGTAGCGAGATGCCGTGAATTTTATTTCAGCCAATCTCTCTTTCATTTTGTTTCTTGCCTCTTTGTATTGCTCAAAGAAAATCTATATCTGCAACTTCTTATTCTCAATATTTTTATCAAGCTTATACCTTTCCATTGTATGAACTTTTATCTCAAGTGACTTTTCCAAATAAGATATCTAGCTCTGATACCAATTGTTGGAATAATATAAGGGTGTGTACTAAGAGGGGAGGGGTGAATCAGTACCCTTAAAATCTTTTACACTTTAAACCTTAGTAATCATTGCTCGCATAACTGACTATTGTAGCTTTTCTACTTCATGCATGTAATATCATAACATAAATGTAAGTGCATGTTAAAAAACATAGAAACATTCATGAAACTCATTTACACATAACACAAGAATTGATAATGCAGAAAACCCATGTTAGAAGGTAAAAACTACGGTGGGGATGAAACCCACAAAGCTTCACTATCTGCAGAATGGAAAGTGTCGGTTAAGGCTACAATTTGGGATTTCTTCTAATGATCTTACCCTATTAGGAGTAACATGTTAGACTTGTTAAGTCTACTCGGTTAAGATATTTTTGCAACACAATGTATGTGTGCACTCGGTTAAGAGATTTACAATAAGACTGTTAAGTCCACCTTCTTGAAGGATTTTTTTTGTTTGCTACAATTGTTAGAGAGTGGAAAAAAATATAGATGACCTGATAGCTTGCAATCTTGAATTTCTGATTACAGATCCATTAAGTTCACAAAATTATATATCACCTATTGTGATGGATAATGCATATGTTATGTTCAGTAGCCTTGAATGTAGTTATTCATAACTGAATTCTTCTTTAACTGTCATTCTACATGAAACTCTTTGTTTGATCCATAGATGGCCTTCTGTGGCTACAATAATCATGTTCTTGATTGATCATTACATCTATATATAAAGGTTTTGACCTAATTAGGTTTCATGCTTTTCTTGAAAAACTCTAATAATCAAAGGTTTACAAATTGACCTTGATCTCCTAGTTTGATAGAATACAATCAGTTAACTAATTGCATCCACATATTACGTTTTTCTTGATCCACAAAAAATTATTGTCTAGATAAGCATAAAGTTTTTTTAAATATTAAAGTGCTTTCACTGACGTGTAGTTTGAGATCCACTTTTCTCAGGAATAAAATTGTCTCTCGGTAGACTTGATAGAATAATGGAATGGTGTAGCCTGAGAAGGGAGGGGTGAATCAGTACCCTTAAAACTTTTGTCAATTAACCTTATTAATATTTTCTTGCATTATCAACCATATTTCTTTTCTACCTTATTCATGTAATATCATAACATAAATGTAAATGCATGTAAACAATCATAAAACTTAATTACACATGACACAAGAACTGGTAACACAAAAAATCCCTGTTAGAATGTAAAAACTATGGTGGGGATGAAACCCACAAAGATTCATTATCTATAGAATGGAAGGTTTTGGCTAAGGCTACAATTTGTGATCACTTCTGATGATATTAACCTATTAGGAGTAACATGTTAGACTTGTTAATTCTACTTGGTTAAGATATTTCAACAACATTGTTAAGTGTGCACTTGATTAAGAGATTTATAATAAGACTATTATGTCCACCTTCTTGATGCATTTCTTCTATTTGCTACAATTTTTAGAGAGTATTCAAAAATACTTATGACTTGATAACTTGAAATCTTGAATTGCTGAATACAAATCCTTTAAGTTCACAAAATTATGTATCACCTATAGTGATGGATAATACCTTTGTTGTGCTCGGTAGCCTTGAATCTAGTTCTTCATAACTGAATTCTTCCTTTTGTGTCCTTCTGCATGAAACTCTATGTATGATCAATATATGTGTTCTACGGTTACAATCATCATATTCTTGAATGATTATACATTTATATATACAAAGGTTTTGACCTAATTAGATTTCACACTTTACAAGAAAAACTCTATGATCAAAGGTTTACAACTTAACCTTGATCTCCTAGTTTCCATGTTTACAATCAGTTAGACTGATTAAAACTATTACTTATGCTTTACTTGATCCTCAAGAAATGGTTTTATAGCTAAGCATAAAGATAATTTAAAACTAAAGTGCTTTAGCTGACGTGTACCTCAGATCCACTTTTCTTAGAAATAAAATTGTCTCTCGGTAGACTGGTGCTCGGTATACTGTATAGTCTATGCTCATTTTACTCTATAAACTATGCTCTCAATTTACTCTGTGAACTGTCTATCGGTGATACTACTATTGGTGTTCACTAATTTTTTTGATCACTATGCTAAGACACTTTTGGTGACCTCTACGCTTGTCTGTTTCGGTGACCATTGTGCTTATCTGAATGTTGTCACTCAGTGATCATGTAACCAATGGTTCAAAAACTATTTCCTTGTATACTTATGATGTTGGACTTGTGCCTAGCGACCCAGTGGGGCCTAGGTCTAGTGAGTTAGGGGAAAATAGGAGAGCAAAAAAAAGTGGGCACCCCTCTTTGGAGTCAAACCAACAGGTAAGTCACCCTTACCACCTATCAACAATATTTCAAGACCTTCTCAAGGGAGATTTTCCATAGACATTCTGAGCCAAATTATTGATCATACTATTGCTAGGATGAAAAACTCTCTGGTTGGGAGATTCTTGGGGGTTAGACCTAACATTGAAGTGGTTAGGGCCTATGTTTTTTGGAAATGGGACCTGAAAGGGCAAGTGGGTGTGGTTGCTATGGAAAAAGGATTCATGTCTTTCATCTTCTCCTGTGAAGAGGATAGAATGAAAATATTATGCAATGGGCCATGGATGATAGGAAAAAATACCTTGGTCCTCCAAAAATGGTGTCCTGATCTAGTCTTTGAGGAGGAAGTGGTAAACCAGGTACCGGTTTGGGTAAAGCTCCATGGCCTTCCTCTGGAGTACTAGATGGAGGATATATTTGTTGGGATAGAAAAATCTTTTGGGGAGCTGTTATCAATAGATAATGTTACTACCTCAAGGAGAAGGTTAACGTATGCAAGGATATGTGTGGGGATAACATAGGACACTGATATGCCAGAGAAAATTAATATTCACTCAAAACTGGGATCGTGGGAACAAAAGATTGAATACAAAACCATTCCTTTTGTGTGCTTTCATTGTAAGAAAGTTGAGCATTGGGATAAGAAATGTTTGAAAAAGGTCATCCAAAGAAAGACAAAGAAATGGATCCCTGTGGGGAAGGAAAAGATGGATGGGGGAGAGACATCAAGGGTAGCCCAACTTAATAAAAAAGTGGAAAATTCTCTAACACTGGAGATTGGTGATGAGAGTCTGACCAATGACTAAACTAAAAAAAGTGGGCTCTAAGAGTAATGAATACAATGAATTTCCTCATTAAGTGGAGGAACAAGGGGAAGAGGGGGAAATTTAGGGAGAAGGACAGCAAGAAGCTACATAAATAGTGGCAACAGAGGGGGAAGGGAATGAACTACCTAGCAGCTTTGATTATGTTAACCAATCTGACTGGAGTTCAAAGACTATAATCCACAAAGTGGAGGCGGATTCAACATGGTAGGATGTTGAACAATGTATTGTATTAGGTCAAGAGTCTTCAGATACTTCATAGAATATGCCCCAAGGGATAAGAAAAATAGCATTTGATGCCAAAATGCCTAAATGGGGAGATGCTGCAGCTATCAGCCAAGCTCTTTCAGGGTACCAGAGTGATCTGGAAGATGGGATAGAGAATCATGAGGAGATAAAAAATCAAAGAATGATAAGAGAAAGCCAAAAAGACAAGGGAGAATAACAACAATAACAACAAGAGGTAGAAAAAATAAGGATGTGGGAGGAATGTTATCCTCTCTGGGTTGACCTTCAGGCCAAAAACCAAGACTCAAGGAGACTAAGAAGAACATAGCGGATGGAAGCCAGCTTAGCACCCTGGAGGTGGGATCCTTCATTAAGGTATGAAGATTATCTCTTGGAACATAAGGGGATAGAATAAATCCCATAAACAAGATCTTGTTTGAAAAATGATTAGGGATAATAGACTGGATTTTTTTTTAATTCAAGAAACCAAAATGCTTAAGGAAAAAGTGGAAAAGCTCATATTTTTTAAGAATGGCAATATTTGTGGGGGAGATTCTGAGGGTGCTTCTAGGGGTATTGCTATAGTTTGGAACTGTGATATCATAAAAGGTGATGTTAATTTATTAGGGAAATAATGTGGCTTTCATTAGGTTCAGGTATATAAAGGATAATACTTCTTGGGTGCTGACTAATATTTATGCTCCTAACACTAAAAAGGGTAGAGAGGTTTTTTGGAACAAGTTGTCCTCTCTGAGAAATAGTTTTAGTCATGAGGAATGGATTGTTATGGGAGATTTTAATACTCCCTTAAAAGAAAATGAAAAAAAGGAGGAAGCCAAACTAATCTGGAGAGTAGACTGGATCTTATGAACTTCATATATAGCCAACCTCTCCATGATATTCAGCTGCAGGGCATTAATTATACATGGACTAATAGAAGATGTGGCCAGGAACTTATCCAAGTTAGATGTGATATAGCCCTTATTAGAAATGATTGGTTCACTCATTACTACTGCTTTTTTTCTGCTCATATGAGGGTTGGATCAGACCATAACCCTATTACTTTTCTGGCTGATCTCATATCTAAGAAAAAAAACTTTCCTTATAGATTTGAGAAAATGTGGACTATGCATCCACAACTGGAACAAAAAATTGAGGAATGGTGGAAGATCAAAATCAAAGGAACTGCAATATTTTTTCTGGCTAAAAAAATTAAACATGTCAAGGATAATATTAAATATTGGAATAAAGAAACCTTTGGCAACATTTTTTCTACTAAGGAAAATGTTTGTATGGAGCTGAAGGACATCCAGGATAGTATTTAGAAGGAAGGGTATGATAAGATATCAAGAGAATGGAAGAATGAGAAACTGGTTGAGCTTCATGAGATAATTGTCAAAGAAGAAACCTTCTGGAGAAAAAGATCCAGAAAGATATTCCTGAAGAAGGAGACAGAAATACCAAATATTTTTTCATGACTACTGTTAAGCACAAAATGGATAATAGAATATCCAATCTCAATATCAATGGGACACTTATGGATGATGAAGAGGCTATCAGAATGGATGCCAAGAATTGTTTTCAAAATCTTCTCCAAAAAGACAAAAATCTAAATAGAGGGGAATAAAGGGAGTTTCTGGAGTGCATTCCTCATATCCTGAATGAAAACCATAATGCGGGTCTCAATGATATACCCTCTAAATATGAAATTAAAAAGGATGTTTTCTCTTTTGATGGAGACAAATCCCCTGGTCTGGATGGTTACCCTATGTTCTTCTTCAAAATTTACTGGAATATTATTGAAAACGATGTAACTAATGTTGTAAAAGAGTGTTTTGGATCTAGAAAACTGTTGAAGGAGTTGAATGGCACCTTTATAGCTCTAATACCCAAAAAAAAAGGAGGATGATAAAATGGATCATTTTAGGCCTATTAGCTTATGTAATACTACCTACAAGATCATTTCAAAGGTCCTCGCCACAAGTATTTTATCTATTCTCCCTTCCTTAATTCCTAGCAGCAAAACGGTTTTGTGCCTGGTAGACAAATCATGGATTCCATTATATCCATACATGAAAATATGCATTCTCTAGTGATGTCAAAGAAGGAAGACCTCATTCTCAAACTAGATTTATCTAAAGCCTATGATAGGGTTTATTGGGAGTTTCTTATGAAAGTGTTGAGGGCTTTTGGATTTAATAAGAAAAGTACTGATCTTATTTTTTAGCTAATTTATTCTCCTACTTTCTTGGTTTTGGTTAATGGATCTCCTACTTCTTTCTGCAAATCAACTAGGGGTTTAAGGCAGGGGGATCCTCTCTCCCCTATCCTCTTCATCCTTATGTTTGAATGTCTAGGTAGGTACATGGAGAACATAGTTAGGAAAGGGGAAATAAAAGGATTAAATCCTTCTTCTACCAATCAGGTTTGCTCCCATCAGTAGTTTGTTGATGATTCGGTTATAATGGGTGAAATTTCTATTAAAAATTCTATCAACATTAAAAATGTGTTGACAAAATATGGAACAACTTAAGGCTAGATTATTAATTGGGAAGAGTTTAGTTTTTTTCTTTAATGTTCCTGAAAAAAGAAAGATAAGAATTATGAGGATTTTGGGATGTGATATGGGGACTCTTCCAAGAACCTACCTTGGTCTCCCACTTTTCTTGGAACCTCCTGAAACCTTCTGGAGTTCTTTAGTGGATAGATATCATATAAAACTTGTTGGTTGGAAAGGTATGTTGTTGAGTCAAGATAGCAAGATTCAAATTCCTAGATCCACCCTCCAAGGTCTCTCTCTTTATGCTTTGAGTATCTTTAAAATCCCCAAGAAGTTTGGAGAAGCAATTGAAAAGATTAAAAAAATTCTTTGTGGACTAGAATGGAGAAAAAGAAAAGGATATCTCTCATAGCTTGGGACAAGGTCTGTCGACCTGTTAACAAAGGGGGTCTTGGGTTACGCAAAATCAAAAATCTTAATGACCACCTTCTTTCCAAACTTATATGGAGATACTACAATTCTAGGGGAGAATGAACTCTTATATGGGATAATAAATACAATAAGGAGCGCCCAAACCTTGATACCTTTCTTGAAAGGGACAGGGGAGTTAGAGGATCTTTTATATGGAGAAATGTTATGAAAAATAAAGAAATTATAAGAAAAGGAATCAAATGGAAAGTTGGAAATGGCAGAAATGTTCTTTTTTGGAAGGATGAGTGGATATTACAACCCCCCCTCAAGGAATGCCCTGGATGGAAGGAATTTGAGAGCCAGTGTAAACTTAGATTTGGGAGGGAATTTGAGGATTACTGGGACAGGGATCACTGGAAGGATCTAACGGTTATTGACAATACAATGGGACAGCTCAATAAAATTTTGAATTCTACTATTTTGATTGAGGAGGAAGATAGGATTATATGAAAGTACAGTCTAAATGGGAACTTAACTAATTCTTCTATGTATCACCAGGAGTTTGAGGATCTTAATGAACCTTGTTGGGATAAAGCTTTGATTAAGGACCTCACCCCTAAGATCAATGTCATTTTTGGGATTTTGATGCAAAACAAGGTTTTGATTAATGATAATCTTAGAAAAAGAGGTGTGATAATTGTGAATAGATGTTACCTTTGTAGTCAGGATGAGGAAACTATAAATCACATGTTTATTCATTGTCCCTATGTTAGGTTTATTTGGGAATACTTCTTTCAAATTCTTAACATTGAGTGGGTTCTCCTTGAGGATATGCAGAGTCTTTTTAACTCTTGGAGTCATCCCTCAAAGAATGAAACTGTGGTCAAGGTGTGGAAGTTTTTTCTCCCCTATGTTTGTTGGGGAGTTTGGAAAGAAAGGAATGAGAGAGTATTCAGAAAAAAAGTGGCTAGTGAAAAGGAGGTCTTCTATAGAATTAAGATAGCTATCAAAGAAAACTTACTGCTAAAAGACAAAGCTATGGAACCTCTAAATAAGGAGGATATTGTCTTCTTCAATAACTAGAAAATTAAAGGTAACTTCAGGAAGAAGAATAACATATTCAAGAGAGAGGAATAAATATGGGACTTCCCTCCTAACAGATGGATGAAATTCAATTTTGATGGTGCCTCAAAGGGTAACCTGGGGGTTACTGGGTGTGGGATTGTAAAGAGATGAACAAGGATTTTGCAAGGTATTAAAGCTATCCCTATTGGCACCCAAACTAATCATGTTGCAGAGGTGAATGTTTCCCTTCAAGGGCTTATCCTAGCTAGGGAGAAAAGGTTGTAATAAGGTATGGTTAGAGGGAGATTCCCTCAATATTATTAAATGCCTGAATAATGAAGCTTCTACCTCATGTTCTATTTATAAGATAATGCAAAAAGTGAAAGTTATAATCCAATCTTTTGAAAATTGTATTGTTTCACACAGCTTTCGAAAGACCAATGGTGTCACTCTTTGGGCCGCCAACATGGCATGTAAACTAGAGGTAGTGACACAATGGCATGATGGAGAAGACATGCCTTATCAATCAAAATCCTTACTGGATAATGACCGTTTGCAGAGTAGATAGAAAAAATGTCATAAATGGTAAGTTTAATAAAGTTTTTTAATGCGGAAGTGAATTTTCATAATTACTATCTAAGGCACAAGTACTTAGTGGTGATTACGAGTTGGATGTGGCACGAATTCTAGGTGTATTTGGATTTTCTAAGGAGTAGTGATATTCTTAATGACATTTTTAAGAATGATCACAGAGATAGTAATTCTTACCAGAGAGCTAAGATGGGTGGTAGTAAGAAGCACGTGGAACCTGCTAACTATGATGAATGGAGAGAAATGAAAAAAGTTTGGAAGATTCTAAAGGATGGTGGGATGGCGGTGTTTTTGGAGTGGCTTCGTGGCAGAAACCCTACTATTTCTAGGAATTTTTCTAAGACTTGGAAAGATGGAAAGTGATGGTGGGAAACCAGTACATGGAAGTTACAGAGGAGATAATAGCTGAGGCTACTAGAATGGGAATGGAGGGAATCAAGTTCTATAGAGATAGAGTTATATCTGATAAAGCTTGGGAGAAATTCTTGGAGTCTGACGAAGAGAAGGCCAGGCTGGTTAAGGTGGATACTTCCTACCATAACCCTAATTGGATATCTAGTCCACGGAGGTATGAGCTCTATTTGGTCATTAGCTATATTACGCTTGATGGAAGGTTTACCCGAGCCTATGATCATCATTTTATGTTTTGAATCATTTCAGACACAATGTGAATGTTAGCTTGCCCTTTTATTTTCTTAGTTTGCTGTATTTTACAATTAATAGTTTGCATAAATACCTGAAGGGCGATCATGCCTCTCACCAGGGTCTTATGTTGTTAATCTATGATGTTCTGAAAACTAAGAAGGTGGAAATACATCTGCTCAAAAAAACCAGAGGGATGAGGAAGAAATGGAAGGTGATGAGGATAATAGTATGTATGAGGAAAGATAGAGGGTGATGAAGAAGACCCTAAGGGGTATAAAACTCCTAAAAATGTTACTAAAAAGGGTTCTTCATCTAAGAAAAACTAGAAGAAGACCATAGTGAAGGGATCTGATACAGATAAGGATACTAATGAAGATACTCCAGAGGGGAGTAAAATGAGTAAGAAAAAAAAAAAATTTAAAAAAGTATTTCTGCCAAGACTAACCAGAAGAAGACTTTGGCAGAGGATATAGAAATAGAGAAGGAAATAGAGGATGAAGAGGATGAGGAAAAATATTAAAAAGAGACCAAGAAAATAAAATGGGGAGAAGTAATGGACAGAACTAAGAACAACTAGAAAGGTAAAAACCCTAGTAAGAGGAAAATTGTACTATCCTCAGATGAGGAGGATGTGATGGAGAAGGAGAAGAATACTGAGGTTAACCTCGGTGAGGATGATAGGGTAGAGAACAAGGAGGAAAAAAAATATAATAAGGAAGAGGATCAAAATCCCACAGGGAAAATACAGACCAATGAATAGAAGGATGATGATAAGACGAAGGAGGAACCTGTCAAAAGAACTAAAAAAGAGGAAATAGGGTATGAGGCAAAAGATTCCCACAATAATGAGGAAATAGGTAAATCTTATTTGCCTAATGATATGAATCAAAGCAAGGACTATCTTACATATTTCACTTGCATGGTGGGAAAAATGTTAGATGACAATGCTAATATGAAAAAACAAATAGAAATCATGAGAGCTGAGATCAATCTCATAAAAAGCATTAGCATTGGTGGAAAACCTGTTGCATTATGCCTAGATAAAATGAAAAAGGCGGTTGGAAACTTGGAAGCCCGTGTGGAAATTGTGAACAAAATTTTCAAGATGGAGAAATAGCTGAAGGACATCAATGACAAGGTGGTAGAAGAAGATAGTGTAAGGAAAATCAACAGTCTAAATAGTAAGGTGGAAAAACTTGAGGAAACGGTGCGTAAGATAGGAGATCAATTTCTAGTAATCCTTAAAGAATATACATGGCATGAAAAGATCTTGATGGAAAAACTAGAATAGGACAGAGGGGAAAAGGATGAAAAAGAGGCAAAGGAGACAATAGGACTTGGTACATGCACGAGGGCTAGTACAAGGAAGCAGAGTCCAAAGGAAGATAAAGAAATAAAAGACCTAGAGAATTTTGTTAATCAGATGCAGATCAAGGTTATTCAGGCCAAGGACATTGTGGATGGCATGTACCTATCCTTTTTAGGGCCTATCTTTTTTTTTTTTCCCTATTTTCTATATATCTGTGGGACTTTTTTAGTTAGGATATTAGTTGGCTAGACTTTTTGGCTTTCCTCTCTTAGTGCTATGGCATAGTTGTTTTTGAACTTTATTGAACATCTATAAGACTTTGTTTAAAGGTTTCAGGTCCTTGTAAAACCTTTTTTTACTCAATCATTATCAATCTCCTCCTTTGGCATTAGTATAAAAAAATGATATCTACAAACTGATATGTTCAGTATATACACCAAGTGTTTACCTTGTCAATGACTCCCCTAATGTGCATGCCTCAGTACAGTGTATGTACATGTTTCCTCCTTTGTGTATTTCCCTCTTTGGCATTTTACATGTTTTACTTCTTTGTAAGGTATATACATTTTCCCTCTTTTTAATGTACACATATATTTTCCCCCTTTTTTAAAATAATGACAAAGGTGTAGTACTTACAGCTTGTCAAATATGTGTGCATGGGATTTTTGAATTTTTGCCATCTACTTCTCCCACTGCTCCTTGAGGTTCTCGAGGGTCATGTGCTCCAAAGTGATTCTGGCGTACATGTCATATATACTCTCGGTGACTGACATTTCCTGGGTGGAAATTAACGTCTTTGCCAAAGTCTTTTGTTTCAACAGAAATGTGAGATTCAATAGTAACATAGCCTGAAGCTCGGTTACCTCATCTCTGATTTTTCTTTCAGCCTTTTGTATCTCAAGTCTCAACCATTTTGATTCTACAATCTTCTCATAATGCATTTGGAATGCATTTCCTTGGTTGTGAGACTTTGTTCACTAGCTTTAAGATCTTCATCAATTTTAGCTATCTTTTCACTATGCTCGGTAGTGAAAATTTCTAGTGTGCACAAATTTTGAACTAAATTTAACTACTTCTGATATTATTGGTTCCAATGTAGTTACTATCCCATAAACTTTTACCTTGTTTTATGTCACTTCTTGGCTGATCTTCTCTAGGAGCTTGTAGTGACACTTCTCTTTTGCATGTTCCTTAATGACCTTGTCGGCTTCTACATTCTGTGAAGTTATGGCCTTGGTCAGAACTGCTAGTTGATCAAGTATTGGTGCATTTTGATCAATTTGAGTGTTAGGTACTATTTGCAATAGTATTTCCTTTGTAGTATCCAGGACTTGTGAATTTTTGTGCTCCTTCTTGAGCTTGTCATGTATTGCCTTCATCTTGCATAGTTCTCCATACTTGGTCAGTGACTCGGGATCTAGTGCTCTTGGATCATAGTCAGCTATATCTATTATTTCATCAAGTGTGACCAGTGCTTTACTCTTTTTCTTCTTCTTCGGTATGGTGCTGGAAGCAACGAAATGTAGTACCATAGCAAGTTCCTTCTCTGTTTCTTTTAAATTTGGTGATTGTGTGGGAGGTGTGGTGCCTTTGTTATGTTGCTTGGCATTGACCTGTTGGTTGGTAGTAGATGTCTCTACATCAACCTTGTCTTTATCTGCATCCTTTTTTACCTCTTCAGTGTCCTTGGTAGTGGCATCACTCGGTGCTTCCTCTCCGCTTGTATCTTTCTTCTCCTTTGTTGTATCTTTCTTCTCCCCATGGACATCACCTTTTTCTTTAGGTATGTTTCAATCAAGCTCAGGTGCATTTTCCTTCTCTTCAATCATTATATTGATATCTTGTATCAATAAATGTATGTGACCTAGTACATTTTCCTATGTAACATTCGTTGTCTCTTTTTCCTTTGTTTTTTTGGTGGAAGCATTTACATCTTCATCATTCTTGGGATCATCATCAGAATCAATATTAGTTATATATTTTATAGTGATTTTTGGTGTATCCCCTAATGATTGTAATATCTGAGGTACATCGTCCATGGCCTTTCTTGTCTCTATTGTCAAATCAATTGGATTGACATCCTCAGTGTCATTGATGAAGATATGTTCAAGGCTCGGTGTGGCCTCTTTCTCCTCATAGTGAGGTGTCTTGCTTATATCTAATATCTTCTCGGGTGGTGTTAGTAATAATTGAGAGGGTGGTGAATCAGTGGCCTCAAAAATTAATCCTTAAATCAACCCTTTAAAACTTATTACCACTTTTTATCCTCTAGTTATACTCAGTCCTACAAGATGAATGTCTTGAAATACTTATAACCAATTACTACTTATCAAAATGCTTTGTAAAACCTTCTTTTGTATGTTTACCAATAAGCAGTCTTTCATTTACTGAAACACAGTAAATAGCTAGAGTATACCGATCAATCCAGAATAGCTTTATGTGAAATGAAAAATAGTAGAGTAATGAAACATAAACACATAACACATGGATTTTAACATGGAAACCCTATGAAGGGAAAAACCACTGGGACCGGTAACCCAAATTTTCACTCTTCTGAAGTGAGCTCGGTTAAGAGCCAACCCTGTTAAAGGTTACAAACACACTGTTAGGTGTGACCTTGTTAGAGGATTTAAAATATAGTTTGTCACTTAGTATCTAGCATCTAATGCTACCATCCTTGATCAAACACTCACTTGGCATGTCAATAGGTGTCAGGCATATCCAATGCTACTTTCTATGATCAAAATCTTTGATACTCCTTGGGATGTATCTCAATTATAAAATACTTTTAAGTCCTACTCGGTTAAGAGACTTGATGCTTCAATGGTTAAAATGAAACATTAAAGTGATATGTTCACACATACAACTTGAATTGCATATTTTTAGATCTATTGTAAGTGCATTACCTCTCTGATCAATATAATCAATTCAATACCTTTGCTCCCCACTGTTCTTCTCTGTGATGTTATTTCACTGTTCGTCGGTGTTAGCAAAATCTAGCTCTTTCCTCAGCTTGTTGATCAAGTCTGAATGAAGACTTTCTTCTCCTTCAGAATCTCTTCAGCATCTATTCTCTCTTCTCTTGTTCACCCCCATAATTCTTAATGAATTGGGTTTGTCTCTTTATAGACATGATTCACCATTTCTTGGCTTTCTTGATTCTTTGCGTGATCCACAATTCTCGCCAATTAGATTTAAAGGAAAACTCTAGTTTTATCTCAAAGAGATCTTCTTTTCAGCTAGACAAAGCAGCTTTAAATCCTTTACTTATCTCTAGCTTTATCTTGTTGATTAAAACAATGATAAATATCAGTTAAGTCTATTTTTAGCTCTTGACAGCTAAGCATTTTTAATTTTTGAACTCTCTATTCTGTCGATCAACACTTCAATTAGTCATCAATGATAACTAACGGTTCTATTGGTGTGACTTTAGTTGTCTTTGGGATCTCCGTCCATCGGGAAGCACTATGATTCTTTCCGTTGGGTTACTCTTTGCTTTGCTCGTCGAGAAACATTGTGACTTTGCTTGTCGGTAATGCTATGCATTTTCTCGTCAGGTAACACTGTGACTTTTCTCTTTTACTCTGTCTATCAGTGTGCACTCTGTCAGTGTATATAGTCACTTTGTAAATACTTGACTTATATGCATTACTGAAAGCATACCCTTTGATTCATCAGTTCTTTGAAGTATTTGGTGGTATGTCCATGACCATACAGATTATATCAAGTTGACATCAATAAAAATACAATACATTAACTGATTTAATGCCTTGCATGGTCATCAACTTAACATCTTCAAACATCCAATCAGTTATAGTTCATCAATCTCTCCCTTTGGCATTGATGGAAACACACTACATTATCACACTATATTATTACTAATACAATATGTAATATAACATTTTAGTTTCATCAAACTACCAATCTTATGTACTATAACCGATACAAATAAATGGTCCTCGGTAAGCTCAAATAAGCTTAGATTTGATTCTTGCAGCTTTCTCTCTGTCTTCAATCCCTTTACTGGATAAATGTAGAATCTTTATTTCTTTGATGTGACATGTTCTTCTCCTGTATCAAACTCTCTTCCTTTGACTGTTCTCTTTTCTTTTCATGTCTCTTGTCAGCGATTTTCCCTTTGTGTGTACTCTCCCTTTCTTGTTACTCTCTCCCTCCGGATATTGTGATGGATATAATCTCTATCTCTCCCTGATGTATAATCTCTCCCATCAATATAATCTCTTTTTGAATTGATATGAAGTGGTAATGGATATAATCTCTCCCTTTGACAGCAATGTCAAACAAATATTTTTTGACAGTAATGCCTAACAAATCCTTTCTATCCATAATATACTCCTTGAATTTCCCTATCCATCGGCAATACAATAACTCTGGTGCTCAGAGTAGATAAATACTTTGTTGTGTATAGATTTATCTTGGAACTCCATCTCTCTGCTTGCATCAACATGAATGATATTCTGATAATATGCAGGCTGATGCAGCCTTCTAGTCATTTTACTGACCAGTAGATAAGGGTCTGACCCCTAGTCTCTTTTTCAAGTACTCAAATGCATCCTTGGGTAGTGGCTTTCAGAATATATCGGCCAATTGTTCCTTTGATTGCACATACTCAAGTATCACTTCCTTTTCCTGAACTTGTTCTCTCAAATAATGATACTTGATGGCAATATGATTATTGGAAATGTTTATTGCACTAGTATTATCACAATAGATAATTACTAGTTCAATAATTTTCATATGCATACCTTCCAGTAATTGTTTGATCCATGCAATATTTGAGCAGTTTGCAGTAGTAGCAACATACTCTACTTCTGTAGTAGACTAAGAAATGCATCCTTTCTTCTTGTTGATCCATGTGACAAGTCTATCACCCATAAAGAATGCTCCTCTAGTTGTGCTATTTCGGTCATCAATATTTCCAGCCCAATCAGCGTCGGTGAAGACCTTAAGTTCAAATTTTCCTTCTCTTCTATACCATAAGCCATATTCCTCGGTATTCTTTAGATCTTAGGATTCTTTTCACAGTAGTCATATGTGATTCCCTAGGATTAGCAAAAAATCTTACAACTATTACTACTGCATGTGCAATATCTAGTCTAGTATGTACAACATACATGAGTTTTCCAATCATTGATCTGTACAAAGTCTGATTTACCTCTAATGACTTGTCCTCCTTTGTCAGCTTACATCCAGTTGCCACCAGTGTTCCAACTGGTTTGGACTCTTCCATCTTGAATATTTTTAGCACTTCCTTGATGTATTTGGATTGTGTAATGAAAATACCTTCATCTTGTTGCATGATCTGTAGACCAAGAAAGAACTTGATCTCTCCAAACATAGACATCT
>MU227203.1:1248472-1259643 GCA_018584345.1 Thuja plicata
ATGATCTGTAGACCAAGAAAGAACTTGATCTCTCCAAACATAGACATCTCAAACTCTTTTCTCATTTCATTTGCAAATGATTTGCATAGCATATCATTGCCTCCAAATATGATGTCATCAACAAATACCTCAGCAATTAAAATGTTAGCATTAGTGTCTTCCTTCAAAAAAAGATTATTGTTTTCACTAGTCCTTACAAATCCAATATTTATAAGATAGGAATGAAGTCTTTCATACCAGGCTTGGGGTGCTTGTTTTAATCCATACAGGGTTTTTTGTAGTCTACATACCATGTCCCTCTTGTCTGGATCAACAAACCCTTTTGTTCGTTCAATGTATACCTCTTCTTCAAGTATTTCATTTAGGAATGCAGACTTGACATCCATTTGATATACCTTGAATCCTTTACATGCAGCATAAGAAATTAATATTCTCACTCCTTCTAGCCTAGAAATGGGTGCAAAGGTCTCTCCATAGTCAATCCTTTCTTCTTGTGCATACCCCTTGCATACTAGTCTTTCTTTATTTCTGGTGACTTCTCCATTCTCATTCAGTTTATTCCTGAATATCCATTTTGTACCAATGACATTCTTGTCATCTGGTCTCAATTCAAGTGTCCATGTCTTGTTTTTCTCTATCTTCTCAATCTCTTTATTCATAGCACTTATTCATTCATCATTATCAAGTGCATCATTGACAGATTTTGGCTCATAATCACAAATAAGACATCTTTTGTTTAGAGACTTACTTTTGGTTCTCATACTAGCCTTCTTATCTCCTATGATCTGGTTCTATGGATGGTTTCTTCTGACATATCTAGCAAGTACAGGTTCAACTCTTTTTCTATCATCTTGATCATCATTATGTTCTCCGTCACTTGGTGCATCATCTTGAGCAATATCCTGATTGTTGGTATTTGCAGCCTGATGCTCGGGTGCAATGATATGTTGCTCGAGAGCTCTACATTGTTGGTTAGGTAGAGTTTTAGGTTCTTCATTGTAAACAAACCTATTATAGTCCTCTGGTTCTTTTTTTCTTTCCATTTCATTCTTCTCTACAAATTCATCTATCTTTACATTTGCACTTTCAACAATTTTGTTAGAGGCTTTATTTAGACATTTATAAGCCTTTCTCTTGGTGGAATACCCTAGAAAGATTCCTTCATCACTCTTGGAGTCAATTTTTCCATTTCTATCATCTTTAATATATAGCATTGACTACCAAAAATTTTGAAATAACTTACATTGGGTGTGTAACCATATCATAGCTCATAAGGTGTCTTTTTCAATTGTACTTTGTTCAATGTGTAAACAACAGTACTGACAACTTCCCTCCAAAATATTTGGGTGATTCCTTTCTCTATCATCAGTGTCCTTGCACAATCAACTATGGATCAGTTCCTTCTTTCAGCAATTCCATTTTTTTGTGGTGTTCTCAATGCAGAGACCTGTCTTTTGATTCCATGCTCATTAAAAAAGTTAGATTCATCTGAAATAAATTCCCCTCTTCTATCTAACCTTAAGCATTTCAATTCTTTACCACTTTGTTTTTCAACCATTGCTTTGTACCATTTAAACATCTTGAATGCTTCAGATTTATCTTTTAGAAACATTATTGTCATCATTCTAGACTAATCATCAACAAAGAGAATAAAATATCTATCTCCATAATAAATCTTTGTCCTCATAGGTCCACATAGGTCATTATCGACTAATTCTAGAATGGCATCAGATGTATGGGTTTTTCTTTTGAAACTAGACTTTGTCATCTTACCTTTTTGACAATTTTTGCACATGATATTGTCGGGTTTAGTCATTGTCGGTAAACCTCTTACATTTCTCTTTTTTCTTATCTTTATCATGTTGTTAAAGTTCACATGACACAATCTTTTGTGCCACAACCATATGTCTTTGATTCTAGCCATTAAGCAAGTGGTGTTAGTATCATTCAGATACAATAAGTTACCTTTTGTCTTCTCACCAGTTCCAATCAGATTTCCTGATTCATTGAAGATCTTTGCCTATTTATTTTCAAATGATACTCTGTGACCTAAATTATTCAATAGAGAAACACTCAATAGATTATAATTCAATCCTTTTACCCAATAAGCATTTTCACATTTTATCAGGTTATTCGACATTATAGTTCCTCTACCTTCAACTGGACAAGGTGTGTCATTACCCATTCTTACTAAACCACCATTATAGTATTCAAAAGTCTCAAACTTTTTTTTGTCACCGGTCATATGGTGAGTGCAACCACTATCTATGATCCAGACATCATTTTTACTAACTTTAGATATCAGTGCAGTTTCTACATACCTTTCTTCATCATCATCTGAATCATCTTTTACTGCTACAAACACCATCTCGATGTCATCATTAGATTCGGTGTCAGTATCATCATCTTTGCATTTAGCTAGGTAACTGGCCTTCTTTGCTTTGTCCTTGTATTCTTGGGTATCTCTTCTTTCTGATTGTTAGTTTCTTCTGTAATCACCTTTGTCATACTTCTTTTCAAATGACCTGTCATTACTTCTCTCATCTTTTCTTCTATTAGGAAATCTTGCAGAAAAGTGTCCAATCTCTTTACAATTAAAACAAATAAGTGGTAATTTACCTTTGCCTCTCTACATTCTTCTAGCCATAAGTGCTTCAATTTCATCAAGATCTTCTTCTTCACTTTCACTATCACTATCTTTTCTCATAGTGTTTTTATGACTTGATTTACTTATTCTCAAAGAAGATTTGAATGCAGACTCTATGTTTGGTAAGACACTATTATCAAAATTGTTCATCTCAAATGAAATTAGTCTTCCAATCAAACTGTCTAGAGTAACATTGCTATTTTCTACTACTCTCATTTCTTGAATGGCAGATACTCTAATAGCATAAGTAGGCAGCAAGGTTCTCAGAATTTTACTTACCACTGTATCTTCTTCTAGTACACCTCCAACTCCTCGAATAGCATTGACTACCTCTTTGATCCTTGTGTTGTACTATGTGATGTTTTCACCTTCTTTCATTTTGAGATCATCAAAATTTCCTCTAAGGCTTTCTTCCTTGGCTCTCAAAATATTCTTGTCACCACCATGTACAAGCATTAATTTGTCCCACATCTACTTTGCAGTTTTGCAATTTTTTACATCTTCAAATTCAGCATCAAAGAGTGACAAAGCAAGCTCTATCATCATGCAGTTATGCTCATGCTTCTCTCTCATGTGTTCAACTATGGGTGCTCCTATGGGTAACACATAGTCAGTATCTAAGCATTGAGTAACATCATTTCCAATACCTGATAAGTGGAGACTTATTATGCTCTGCCATGAAGCAAAATTATCTTTGTTCAACTTGGGCACATCTTGTCTGTTCAAATTGGGCACATCTCGTCTATTCATCTTGTGATCTTGAGCTTAGGTATTGAAATCTTCCTTCTAAGCACACAAGCTCTGATACCAATTGTTAGTAATAACTAAGAGGGGGGTGAATTAGTGGCCTCAAAAATTAATCCTTAAATCAACCCTTTAAAACTTATTACCACTTTTTATCCTCTAGTTATACTCAGTCCTACAAGATGAATGCCTTGAAATACTTACAACCAATTACTACTTGTCAGAATACTTTGTAAAACCTTCTTTTGTACGTTTACCAATAAGCAGTCTTTCATTTACTGAAACACAATAAATAGCTAGAGTATACTAATCAATCCAGAATAGCTTTATGTGAAATGCAAAATAGTAAAGTAATGAAACATACACACATAACACATGGATTTTTAACATGGAAACCCTGTTAAGGGAAAAACCACTGGGATTGGTACCCTAAATTTTCACTCTTCTGAAGTGAGCTCGGTTAAGAGCCAACCCTGTTAAAGGTTACAAACACACTATTAGGTGTGACCTTGTTAGAGGATTTAAAAGATAGTTTGTCACTTAGTATCTAGCATCTAATGCTACCATCCTTGATCAAACACTCACTTGGCCTGTCAATAGGTATCGGTCATATCCATTGCTACTTTCTATGATCAAACTTTTTGATACTCCTTGGGATGTATCTCAATTACAAAAGAATTTTAAGTCCTACTCGGTTAAGAGACTTGATGCTTCAATGGTTAAACTAAAACATTAAAGTGATTTTTTCACACATACATCTTGAATTGCATATTTTTAGATCTATTGTAAGTGCATTACCTCTCTGATCAATATAATCAATTCAATACCTTTGCTCCACATTGTTCTGCTCTCTGATGTTGTTTCACTATTCGTCGGTGTCTATAGAATCTAGCTCTTTCCTCAGCTTGTTGATTAGGTCTAAATGAAGACTTTCTTCTCCTTCAGAATCTCTTCAGCATCTATTATCTCTTCTCTTGTTCACCCCACAATTTGTAATGAATTGGGTTTGTCTCTTTATAGACATGATTCACTGTTTCTTGGCTTTCTTGATTCTTGGCATGGTACATAATTCTCGCCAATTATATTTAAATAAAAACTCTAGTTTTATCTCAAAGAGATCTTCTTGTCAACTGGACAAAGCAGCTTTAAATCCTTTACTTATCTCCGACTTTATCTTGTCGATTAAAACAATGATAAATATCAGTTAAGTCTATTTTTAGCTCTTGACAGCTAAGCATTTTTTCATTTTTGAACTCTCTATTCTATCAGTCAACACTTAAGTTAGTCATCGGTGATAACTGACTATTCTGTCAGTGTGACTTCAGTTGTCTTCGGGATCTTCGTCTGTCGGGAAACACTGTGATTCTATCCATCAGGTTACTCTATGCTTTTCTCATCGAGAAACACTGTGACTTTGCTCATCGGTAATGATGTGCATTTTCTCATTAGGTAACACTGTGAATTTTCTCTTTTACTCTATCCGTTGGTGTGCACTTTGTCGATGTGTGAAAACTTGACTTATATGCATTACTGAAAGCATAGCCTTTGATTCATCGGTTCTTTGAAGTCTTTGGCAGTATGTCCATGACCATACAGATTATATCAAGTTGACATCAATGAAAATACAATACATTAACTAATTTAATACCTTGCATGATCATCAACTTAACATCTTCAAACATTCAATAAGTTATAGTTCATCAGGTGGATTGAAGATTTCATTCCAAATCTCATTGCTTTCTTTGTCAATGTCTTCTAATCTTCCCTATAGTACTTTGTATGCTCTTAACTTTGCATAAAATTTCTTTTCATGCTCCTTCATTGTTGAGTCTATTTATTCAACTATTTACTCGGGTGGCATGAATGTAACTAGGGATCTTTCCCTCATCTGTTTCTCTGTGTGCAAGGCATGTGTCCATCTTGTTGATATTTTGTCATTGAGCTCTTGTGGAATATTCTTATTAAATTGTAAAGGTACATACTTGTATGCAACCATTGCCTTAATTATGGCCTCTTCTATCTTATTCTGATTCTTGGGAGACAAGGTTAGCCATTATCTAATCTTGTGATGTGATAAGCTTCATGTGTTGATTATTGATTATGCAACTTCATCAATTATTTTAGGTATCTTGGCCTTTTCTTCTTCAATCCTTTTGTTCTCTTTCATCCCTAGAAGTATCATCCTTGTCTTCTTTTCCTCTAATATATCTCCTTCTTTGCCTTGGTTCTGATTTCCCGGTTTGAGGCTTTCTTTTCTGATAATTCCTCACAGTACCTTTCTTTGCTAGTGATGAGTCGGCCTCTTTTGTTGTCTTGCTCCTTGTTCTTGATGCAATTGTTACATTTGTAAATTTTTCTTTCTTTTCTAGGGGTGCATCTAATTCAGTAGACTCGGAGTCACTTAACTCTTCACCTTCACCAATGAGTGACTATCCCTCCGTGACATCTTGTTCCAATTCTTCATCATTTACCAAAATTTTCTTTTGAAAAGTATTTATTATTTTTGTCTTCTTTCGGTCTATCTTCTTTATTACTAAGCTAGTATTGAATCTAGACTTGGCTTCCTCATATGTGCCAAATTTTCTCAATGATTTGTCTAGTGGTTCATTCAGTAGAGCTCCAATAGAATTTTTAGCTTGATCAATGTTGATTTCATAGTCCAATAGTGGTAACCATGTTGTTCTCGATACAGCTAGTTTGATTAGAGTGGTTTCAGTGTCCACTATGAAACATATGTCATTTATGTATTGTTCAACTAGTTGTGTAGGGATTCTCATTCTCTTCTACATTCTATCCTAGAAAGTGGTGAAGTATGCATCCATTATAGATGTGAATTTATCCCCTAGTGACTTAATAAATTCACTAATCTGTGCAGTTATTGGTCGGGTTGTGTCACAAGTTACATTACCAACAGAAGGGAAGAAGTTCTGAAAATAGAAGAATGTGCACATAAGGAGTGAACCAAAATTACATGAATTAGATCTGGTTGAACTAATTGTCCTCATATTCTCCTCTATTTGCTTCAGTAGTAGCTCAGATAAGTCCAGTTGAATTCCATTCATCACAATCTTATAAGCTGTGTCAACTGCTCCACATGCTATGTTGTTCATCCTACTAGATTGGAATATCTTGTACCCAATCACACATGCACCAATTTTAATCTCGGGGTTAGTGATTGTATTGAGTTTCAACCCTTTGTTGTCTCATTTGACTCCAGTTGGTTTTTCAATTTTGGGACGTAAAGGATGCTTTAGGGCTTTGGCCTTGTCGGTTATTGGATAACTAGTTACAGCGTGAATCACATCCTTTGTGATCGGTTTTGGTTCATCCAACCACATTTTTCTATCTTGTACTTGGCTAAGTACAATGTGTATACATTCAATCTTGAACTCTCTTGAGAATAGTAGGGCATTGGTTAACCCTTTCACCTCAATGTGCTTGTGTTTGTCTTTCAGGTTTCCATCATTGCATAGCTTATGGTAAGCTTCTTCAATCTCTAGATCTCTAATTTCTGCAACCTTACAGTGGATGTATGCGTAGATATCTTCAACCAAAAAAACCCTAGGAGGGATGCTTAAAAACACTCCCTTGTCATCGGGTTGTGAAGCAACCTCAGGGAAAAACTTATAGTTAGGCTCCTCATAGGTTGTGTTCTTAATCAGGTTGATCTTCTTGTCCTTTGTGTTCTTGATCTTTGAGACTCGTGAGGTAGTTGTCATTGTTCATGAAATTAGGGCTTCTTTGCAAATGAATTGTGTTCTCATTGAATCTAGATACTCACTTTAGCTTCATTGTGGATGGTTGAAATCTGTCAGAGTAGCCTTTAACTCTATTGTGAA
The DNA here is from genome assembly GCA_018584345.1 of Thuja plicata. Classification (NCBI taxonomy): domain Eukaryota; kingdom Viridiplantae; phylum Streptophyta; class Pinopsida; order Cupressales; family Cupressaceae; genus Thuja; species Thuja plicata. The sequence goes on from MU227203.1 coordinate 1,255,703, forward strand.
TAGTTCTGCAATCTTGTCGCTCTTAGTTGCTTGTCTTTGCTCTGTTGTTTTCTCTTTTTCGCTTGGTGAATGAATGAACTCTTTGTTTCCCTATTTATAGAAAATAACCTAAGTGGTACATTTTATGCTTCAGCTACCACTTAGTTAATGAAACAAAGATGCTCAGGTATCATACCAAAGTCTTCATCCTCGGGGAGTATACAATGCTCAAGATACGTGACAACTTAGGTGTACGTTTCACATGTTTACCAACGATGCTCGGTTTATACTGACAACTTGGTTATTTTTCATATGTACACCAATGATGCTTGGTATGTATTGACCGATGATATTGTATTCACAAAATCATAACAAGTAATACCATAGTTCATATCCATTTATGCTAATTTGGCATATTATCAATGAATATTGGAACTGATGTAAAGTATAGCTTTGTATACTGCAGTTTCATACTTACTTTTTTTGCTTAGGTGGAGATGTTGATATCACCAGATCTAATGGATGAGGTGTCACCTACTATATTGCTTGGTCCAGCATCATCTTTTCTTGAATCTTTCCTCCATTTTATTTCTCATTCTCCTGATATCTTCAATAGTGTTTCCATTTGTAAAAGTGCTTGACTCTATCACCCGGTCTCTGTAGTCCTTTCTTAGGTGACCGACCTTATGACACTGTTGTAGGATTTGAGAGATACAAATCCATAGAACACCAAGAATACTTGCATGCAAATAACCTGTTATAAGAGAGAAGCAGAAAGAAGCAAAAGGCAGAACTCAAAAGTTACTCAAAAATGAGAGAAAAATTATGATCCGAGTTAATTGCAAAAATATTTACAAGGTTCAACGTATAAAGGTGAAAAAAACCCTAAAGCCTAAAAAAGCTAGGTTGCACATTATAATTAATAAAGATATTAATTATAATACACCTAAGAGATAGCTTAAGAAAATAGAATAATAAATAACTTAATTAATTAAACCGAAGTAATTTAATTAATAAGTGTAAAATATAATTACTCTAACACCCCCTTAAGCAAAGCTTAGGAGGTAAGCTAACCTAGCACAACTATGAAAGCAGGAAATGGGTCCCGGCAACAAGGCCTGATCAGGTACCCAAAATAAGGAAATCTCTGTAAACCGGAGACAAAGTAGAAAACCTAGTGGGAAAAACTCCTCTCCGAAAAGAGATATAAAAGAAAGAAAAAGACAAAAAATGAATTCAAGAGACTCTCTCAAAGCCATAAGTACAATGTGTGCTGCCAACCCCNCCCCCCCCCCTGTAAGAGAAGGTCAAGGCTCCAAAGCCCCCCCAGAATGAAAGAACCCCTGGATCAATGAACAAACCACCATGATTGGATTAGGCTCAGAAAGATCTTTCCAACAATATATCACACTTCAATTTTCGATACCATATGCAAAAATTTCTCAAAAATGGGTGCCAATTTTCCAGAGGCACGGATTCTAAAAATGCCAAAAATTTGAAAATTTCTAAAAAACCCCTTGCGGCGCCAAAAACTGCCCACTAAGCATTCAAAACCACTTGTGTATAAAAAAACCACCTTCGTACCTTCTGCACTCAAATCTCAGCATCTCACACCTCAAAAAGTGTGCCAGGTTTGTACGGCCCTCTTTCCATAAAAAATTGACACAGCTTGCTCCGATACCCAAAGGTGGTCAAATTTTATATCAAAATTTGTTTGAATGATCCTCTGAATCCATTGGTGAGGTCAGTTTCAGCCCAAAATGTCTCCAATAAAAAACTTTCCCCATATCCAATAAAAAAACTCTTCAAAAACTTGAAACCCTTAACCTCAAAACCTGCTTCAAAAACACCAAAACGGGCAGCAGCAGGGGAGCTCTGATACCATGTAGGATTTGAGAGATACAAATCCATAGAATGCCAAGAATACCTGCATGCAAATAACCTGTTACAAGAGAGAAGCAGAAAGAAGCAAAAGGCAGAACTCAGAAGTTACTCAAAAATGAGAGCAAAATTATGATCCGAGTTAATTGAAAAAAATATTTACAAGGTTCAACCTATAAAGGTGAACAAAACCCTAAAGCCTAAAAAAATCTAGGTTGCACATTATAATTAATAAAGATATTAATTATAATGTACCTAAGAGATAGCTTAAGAAAACAGAGTAATAAATAACTTAATTAATTAAACCGAAGTGATTTAATTAATAAGTGTAAAATATAATTACTCTAACAAAGCATGCCATTCCAGAATTATTCCAATTCCTCGATCTTCATATCCATTTCCTCATGTAGTTAGCAGCTATGTGTCCATATCTACCACATTTTGTGCAATTTACCCATGTGTTGTAATCTCAAACATATGAGTTACCGACTCTTCTCAATTTATAAGCATTTTCTTGCTCTTTTGGTTTCCATACTTGCTTTTACTTTTTCCTGCATTCATGAGATGTGTGGTCATTCATTTTGCAAGTAGAGCAATATTTTTCCATGTAGGATTCCTTCTTTGGTTTGTTCACCTTAGATTTGCATTTATGCGCTTTGTGTATATGCTTGTTACAGTTATAAAAATTACCTATGAATGTAGAAGTAGATTTAGGAATACCTTTTTCTTTTCTCCTGCAAACATTTTATGTGTGGCCTGGTTTTCCACAGTGATTGCATGACTTCTTCTTTTCTCTTGGATTTGTGTAAACATTCCTTTGATCATATTGGTTTGATGATTCTCCATGCACAGTATACCCTTAATCGGTATTGTTGTTGAGTCTTCAAAGTCCATTCATAAAATCATCCATTCTTTTTGTGTTGTCTTCATCTTTCCCGGTCATATAATTGTGTTGTTGTTGAATCTTTGTTTCACGCTTCAGTTTCTCATTTTCTTCTCTTATTTCACCAATAGCTTCCAATTTTCCATTGAGTTCTATGTTCACTCAGTTTTCCTCATGACTCTTAAGAACTATTTGGTTGGTGATCTCAATGTGATGTTTAGTAAGTCTCTGTATCTCAATTTATTTCTCTTGCAGCGTTTCAGTGATCTTTCTCCTATCATCAATAGCTAATGTTATTTCTTGTTTATCTTTTCTAGCATTACTCATAACATTAAGCATTCTTACCATATGATTTTCTTGACCGATCTGTGGTACCTTTATTTGTTCAGTCAGATGTTGATTGATTTCATTCAGACTTGTAATGCTTCCTTCAGATGTGTTAGATGTATTACCAGATGTAGATCCTGATGAATCAAATAAATTAGGTATCTCTTCTTCATGATAGTCAATTTAATTGTAGCGAGATTCCATGAATTTCCTTTCAGCCAATAATTCTTTCATCTTGTTTCTTGCTTTTTTGTATTTCTCAAAGAAAATCTGTATCTCCAACTTTTGATTTTCAATATTCTTATCAAGCTTATACCTTTCCATTGTATGATCTTTTCTCTCAAGTGATTTAAAATTTTCCAAATAAGAGATCTATCTCTGATACCAATTGTTGGAATAATGGAATGGTGTGTACTAAGAGGGGAGGGGTGAATCAGTACCCTTAAAACTTTTATCAATTAACCTTAGTAATCTTTTCTTGCATTACCGACCATATTTCTTTTCTACCTTATGCATGTAATATCATAACATAGATGTTAATTCATGTAAATAATCATAGAAACATTCGTGAAACTTAGTTACACATGACACAAGAATTGGTAATGTAGAAAACCCATGTTAGAAGGTAAAAACTGCAGTGGGGATGAAACCCACAAAGCTTTACTATTTGCATAATGGAATGTGTTGGTTAAGGCTATTGGAAATACAATATTGGGAAAGCAAGATACGGAGAGAGGGGGTGAGTCAGATCTTCAAATTTAAACACTTAAAAAAAATTGATCCACATTCATACATATATGAATCTAATGTAATCTCAGATAGCATCCACACAATGAAATAAATAACACATAACACAATAACTTGGTAACCC
>MU227203.1:1263731-1275191 GCA_018584345.1 Thuja plicata
TTCCAAACAATATTTCCCAATGTAGGAAATGTATCCTGAATGTAGAAAAATATACAGACTAGTAAGGAACCAAACTTACATGATGAGCTCTTAGCCTTTCTGATTGATGCTAGGTTCTCAGCTAATTATGTTTGTTGTAGCTTAGCAAGATCATATGTATGATTCTTCTTAACAATTTTCCATGCCTGGTCAACAGCTGTACAAGGAACACTATCCAATATTCTCGACTAATAGAACTTATGTGCTATTACTCTTACTCCAAAATCAAGTTCTAGGTCTATTGTTGTAGAGATATTCATACCTCTATTGTTCCATATGGCTCCAGTGTTTAGTGTAATTTCTTCTTTGTTGTTATCCCTCATTGTTTGTTTTTCGTTCACTATAGGATATCCAGTCACTCGATGAATCATGCTTTTGGTGATCTTGACTAGTCCATTATCCAACCACATACACATGTCATGAACTTGGATAAGGATAACCTTAATCCATTCATCTTTGAAACCTTATAGAAAATCTAGGGCACGAGTTAACCCTTTATCAGCTAGATGTTTGAATTCTTCCTTCAGAACTCCATCGACACACAATTTGTTGTAGGATTTCCTCAATTCACTATCACCTACTTCACCAATCTTAACCATATAACATGATCAAACATCATGGATCATAAGTACCTTAGGTGGAATAGATGAGAGGGCTTCTGTTAAATCACTCTAAATCACACTTTTTGGAATGGCTCAAAAGTTGAGAGGTTCACATGCATCACTCCGTACTAACTGAATTTGTTGTTGTTCTCCCTCCATACTCTTAGCTGGTGCAGAAGAACTTGCAGCCATAATCTTGAAAGGGTTTGAAAGATGAAAAACAGAGTACCTCGGCAAGTAACACTTCGCATTGTTCACCTTAAGATTGTCGACGACACGCTAATGAAATCTTTGATGCTAACTTTGTTAAGATCAATTCTACAAATTACTTCAATTGCTCTGTAAACAGTAAAAATTTCAAGGTAAAAAATGAAGTGTCAACTATTCATCCTTTATAGACTTTGAAAGGTCAACGTAGGTAAGCAATGAATGTTCTACCCATTGAGTTAGTGCAAGCCAGCTATCCTCATCTTTAACACAACTTGCATCCCACTCAACTTACTAAACTTGGTCATCATAAAACTTACTCGGCCAACAAAACTCGGCACGCACTAAAGAACTCGGCCTTAGTGTCCATGATTAGTGCTTGGAACCTATAGTGCAATTGGCTCAACTCAGAATTTGTCTTCAAAAATATGTCCTGGTGCATCTTAACATATGCAAATATGGAATTTGGTACATTTCATGTTAGGAACTGATGTAAGATAAGAGTTTTAGATGCATTTCCTTACATACCTCTTTTTCTTAGTTGGAGATGATGTGATCACCTGATCCATTGGATTGGGTGACCTCGGCTTTACTAGCTTCACTGTAGCATGGTTCAGACTTCTTAACCCATGTCTTGTTCATCTGTGCTCTTATTTTCTCAACAGTACGAGCAAGTACCCTAATCTTACAATCTTTCCTTGTATGACCAATTTTTAGACAATTGTGACAAACTAGGCTTCCATTCATCCAACTTTTAGACTTTCCTCTGAAATGTGTCCTTATGCAGTTTTCTGGAACATGTCCATACTCACCACAGTAGTGAAAACTATGCCATGTATTGTAATCCCAATTGTAAGTATTGCCTTTTCTTGGTGATTTATCTTGTACCTTTGATGTCCACTACTGTTTACCTTTAGATCTACAATCTTGTGCTATATGACCATATTTGTGACAGTTATAGAAATTACCATTGACTCTAGGTGTTTTTCTTGCCTTTGTCTTACATTCACGTGCTTGATGTCCAAACTTATTATAGTTAAAGCAATAACCATTAAAATTAGTTTTTGGATTGGACTTACCATTCTTGCTTCGACAACTGTTTGTTGTATGACCTAGTTTCCCACAGTGGTGGAAAACAGGTTTGTTTTTTCTTGGCTTTGCATACCTTCTTTCACCTGTCTTATATGATTCTCCTTCTTCAATGGTTGTATGTTGTTCAGTGTGACCTAATCTAGATGAATCTTTAGGTTTTCTTGATGCTTCCACCAGTTGTTCAAAGTAGCTCATAGATGCATTCAGATCATTCACTCTGTTATTGAGTTCTTTCTCAGATCTCAATTCATCTTTCAATTGACTATTCTCATATCTAAGGTTAACAATCTCCAAGTCTTTCCTACTGATCTCGTGATTCACAAGTAGTAGTTGATTTGCAATGTCTACTTGATTGACTATCATTATTTATACAACATGTGTTCCTTCATCAAGTCTGGTAGTCATCATTCTTTTGTCTTCTTCTGCCATAGCCTTGTCATCTTCGGCTTTCTTTTTCTGTTCAACAACTTCACACATTCTTATTGATTGGGCTTCTTGTTCCTTTTTCAAGTTTTTTACTTCTTCACATAGTGCACTGTTATTTTCCAATAGATCTGCTATTGCTGCATCAATCTCAATAGAATCTCCATTCTGAAATAGATTTGTGGTGTCCTCTTCCTGATAATGAGTGTCATTCATTTGTTTGGCCAAATCTTTCCTTACAATCAAGGACTTCTTTAATTCTTGTCTTGCAGTCTCAAGTTGTTGTAGTGCTAGCTGAATATCAATCTTTTGATTCTCAATGACTTTACCCATCTTGTAGATCTCCATCTCAAGATCTATATTCTCAAGATGATTATGACTTTTTTAGACAACTAAGCTCTGATACCAATTGTTGGATATACAATAATGGGAAATTAAGATGCTGAGAGGGGGGGCTGAATCAGATCTTCAAATTTAAACACTTAAAACAAACTGATTCATATTCATACATATATGAATCTAATGTAATCTCAAATAGCATCCACACGATGAAATAAATAACACATAACATAATAACTTGGTAACCCAGAAACCCAAATAGGTAAAACTGGGGTGGGGGTGACACCCACAAAATTCTCCACTGCTGCAGTAATAAAGTGTGCCTGTTAAGGCTACAAATGTTGATTACAAAATGTAATCTACCCTGTTAAAGGTCTACCCGATTAAGAGCTAAAGATCATTACAATCTACCCTGTGAAAGGATTTGAACTTACAATAAAGTAAGCACTCTGTTAGGAGATTAAGAAAGGTCTGCTAGAACCACTCTATTAAGAGATTTTCACCTGATACAATGATTAGAATGTCTCAAGTATTGATCCTTTGTTACGCACTCTGATGCTGATGACGGATCTCCACTTTCCAGTACCTTCTATGATCTCATAATCTGATATAACTTTACTCTGTTGTTTTCTCTGTGTTGTCACTCTGCTTGATCTCTGCTTCTTAACAAAATAACCCTCTATGCATTTCACTTCAAAAATGCAGTCACCACTCTTCGTTTACTCACTCCTTACACTTACAAAATAGGGTTTGGAAGCAATCTAATATATCTATTCAAGTCTGATAGAAAGATCTAGATCAACAATCAAGATCTAATACCCATACCAAGATGGTATTACAATTAATATTTACAATAGATCATGCATAAGATAAAACAATTAAATGCATAACTAACTCCATAAAAGAATATTAAATGCATACATAAGTCGGCCCAAAAAGCTTATACAAGTCAGCCAGATCACTTATCCTCAAAGTTTGAATCATTCCAGACATGTATACAAAAACTTTTCTGCTCGGCACTTGACTTCTCTGTCACTCGGCACTTAACATCTCTATGTCCTACTCGGCTTGGAAATGTAACTCGGCTCGGTAATGTAACTAGGCAAACTAAAAACTGCTCGGCAATGTTGCTCAGCCTTGCATAGTTTTAGCTCGGCCACAGTGATAGCCAACTAAAATTGCCTAAGTAAATGACTAAGTGTTGGTCACTAATCATCAACAAAACTTAGAGATTAACAAAGGCTACAAGTTGTGATCACTTCTGATGATCTTACCCTATTTGGAGTAACATGTTAGACTTCTTAAGTCTACTCGGTTAAGAGATTTCAAAAACATTGTTAAGTGTGCACTTGGTTAAGAGATTTACAATAAGACTTTTAAGTTCACCTTCTTGAAGGATTTATTATATTTGCTACATTTTATAGAGTATTCAAAAATACTTATGACCTGATAACTTGCAATCTTGAATTGCTGAATATAGATCCTTTAAGTTCACAAAATTATGTATCTGTTAGAAAATATAAATAAAGTAAACTAGATTTAGGAAAGAATCCAAGAGAGAGTGCAGAAATGAAAATGTTTACCATAAACGAAAAGATGATCCAAGAAAAATCACCAAGAAGCTCAATAACAACACCAAGACAATGTTTTTAAAATGGAAAAAACTAAGAAAAAACCCTTGTGCTTATAAAATGAATGAGGCAAGAAGCCAAAGAAGAAGAGAGAGAGATGGGGCAAAAAGCTCATTACAACATTGTGAGAATGAAAATAAAAAAGAGAGAAGAAAAGAGAAGAACTACTCAATGAGGACCAACTTGTGAGAACCAACCTTGAGAAGTGAGAGAGAGGCATCTCTTAAGTAGAGATGACTGAAGGAGTTTGCATGTAACTCCCATATCCTATGAGTGCCACATTCACATTAAGTGTGTGTCATGTGTAGGAATCCTCTTAAGGAGGAATATCTAATTTCCTTATTAAAAGAATTACAAAATGTGACATGTCCTCCTACTTGGACTAGAGGACATAAAAAATAGGATACCTTGGTTTATCCTTTAATTACATATTTCACCAAGGAAAGATTAAATTCTAACACCCCCCTTTAATCTTTACTTGGGGAGTTTACAACAAGGGAATTAAACTCAAATTTTTACAATGAGATTGAAATGTCTCTTTACAAAATCTGCAACTTGGTCTTCAATATAAGGAAGAGATTTAATTGTCTTGATTCAAGTCTTGAAGTAGTCATCTTGAAGTTATAGGACATGTGAAGAGGAATTGATTCCATAAGTGGGACTTGAAGATTCACCTGAAACAAAGAAACAAAGAAACACAAAACACGAACCAAGGAAAATATTCACAAGAAGAATTTCATCTAACATTCAAGTTAGTGTAACTTTGAAACTTTTACCTTAGAAAATATCTTTAAGGAAATGTATGAGATTTCATCAAAAAGTACAAGAGCTAATCATGAAACCAAGATACACCAAAATATCAAAGTGAAATAAACACCATCCATCCTCTCATCTCAAACTAAACATACTAAAGACAACACACAAGACCAACAAAAGAGACCCACATCATCATTGCATCAATCACATGGATATAGGCAGTCCATTAATAAGTCATATAAGTAAATGGGTGATCAAGCCACCACCTACATGACTCACAATTGAAGCAATGAAGAATGTAGGACATTATCACAATAGTAGAAGATGCATATAAGTATGAGAGAGACAAAGATAAGTAAGTGGAACATGATACTCAAACACCAACTCAAGCTAAGAACTGATTTGCCAAACATGACTACAATCATATACTATAAGAAATGAACCATTAAGGATGTAAAAATTTAAACCAATATAATGAGAAACTTTAACAATTTGAGCTTGCCATCTTTTCATAAGAAGTAAATCCAAAAATTGAAAAGAAACAAATGTCTTATGCTTAAAATAATGGAACTGAGGATTATTGGGAAAACAAAAAAATATTACCTACCAAATATATATATATATAAGAAATCCAACAAATTTTCAAGAAGGATTTCAAGAGAAACATCCTCACCATGAGAGAAATAAGCAATGGAACAAATTGATCAACATCAACTGAAGTAAGTGCATCCACTACATCTTACAAATGGAACAAGTTGATCAACATCAACTGAAGTAAGTGCATCCACTGCATCTTATAGATGGAACAAGTTGATAAACATCAACTAAGTAAGTGCAACCCAGTGTAACTTACAAATGGAACAAAATGCTCTAAAAGCATAAATTGCAACTATTCAAGCTCATCAATAAAACAAGTTGATCAACATCAACTGAAGTAAGTGCATCCTAGTGCAAATTACAAATGGAACAAAATGCTCTAAAAGCATAAATTGCAACTATTCAAGCTCATCAATAAAACAAGTTGATGAACATCAACTGAAGTAAGTGCATCCCAGTGTTGCTTACAAATGGAACAAAATTCTCTAAAAGAATAAATTGCAACTATTCAAGCTCATCAATAAAACAATTTGATCAACATCAACTGAATTAAGTGCATCCCAGTACAGCTTACAAATGGAACAAAATTCTCTAAAAGCATAAATTGCAACTATTCAAGCTCATCAATAAAACAAGTTGATCAACATCAACTGAAGTAAGTGCATCCATTGCATCTTACAGATGGAACAAGTTGATAAAAATCAACTGAGTAAGTGCAACCATTGCATCTTACAGATGGAACAGGTTGATAAACATCAACTGAGTAAGTGCAACCCAATGCAACTTACAGATGGAACAAGTTGATAAACATCAACTAAGTGCAACCCAGTGCAACTTACAAATGGTACAAGCTGAACCCATAAAAGATGCAACTAAGTACATAACAATAAATCATATAAAACTAATAACAATTAATGCTTAAACAATAAAATTAATAATAATACACATGAAGGCAATGTCAATAAATAACTCATAATACGTGAAAATTTATAAGTTAGCATTATCAATGACTTTATTTGCATTGGATTGAATATTTGATGTATATCATTTTGCTTCAAAAAATTGAAATAATTTCAAAAGGTTGAAGGTTAGTTAGCTAAGACAAAAGAAATACCCCCGTCATTGGAATAATAATACCAATTGAACAAATTTGAAAACAAAACGTGCAATTTAAAAACATACTTAAAAAAAATATTAGTACAAAATTGTTTAAGCTTTAATATAAAATAAATAAATATAAATTTTCCATGAATGGTGGTTATAACTATTTAACTTAATTTTTGGAATTAAAATAGACGTGATTATAAGAATTTAAGAGGATCAGAGAAAAAATAACCCTCTTAAACGAATTTGAAATTAAAAAATGAAATAATACACCTTTTACTTTTTTTAAAAAAAAACTTACAATTAAAACCTTTAACATAGATTTTTTTAAAAAAATTAAAAAAGTACTTTTTTCTATTTAAAAGTTTTAAATATTGAAAAAGAACTTAAAATTATTTTAAAAAAATGAAAATAACAACTTAGGAACTTTAAAAAATTTTAACAATTTAAAAAGTTTAATTTAAATGGCATCTATTAACTAAGTTTCATTATGAAAAAAGTTTTCAACTAACTTAAATGAAAAAAAGACTCGATTACTATAAGAATTAACTAATAACTAATAAACTTAAACTTTTACAAAGGAACCTCTTTTTTTAAAAAAAGGAAATGTAACAGAAGAATAAGTCAGAGAAGTTAAAAATAGCAGCGATAACATAAAACTGCACACACATTAGAAAATAATTACAAATATTCCATACCTTATAGAAGGATAATAATGAGTGACATTAATAACAGACAACTCCACATTAATATACGACAAAGACAGTAAAGGCAAAGAATCGATAAAGACGTTACTGGAGAATCAAAATTCACTACAAATTACATATCAAGGGATTTAAAATGTTAATTCACTACACATTACTAAGAATTACAAATCAAGAGGGATGGTTGAAAGTGAGGTAGGGAGAAATAAGGAGAAGAAGAAAATTGCCCTGAGAATGCAAGATAAATCACAAACAGAGTTGCGCAAGGGTGGAGATATGTTGCAGATAAAACCAAAGATAAAGTTTTAAACTTTAAAGTATAAAGGTTGCATTAAGAGTATAACTGCGCTAAGAGTATAAAGATTTAAATGATTAACTGCACAAAAGCTACGTAAGAAGGGAGAAAAGACAAAGAGAAGCTTTGGCTGCATAGGAGAAGCAAGAAGGAGGCAGTGAGGTAAAAGGGGAGCTGACAGAGAGAAGCAGCTACGCTGGAGGTGCTGCAAAATTAAGAGAATGAGAAGTGATGCTACGTAAAGACAGATTAAATGTAATTACAAATATCTTTTTAACTTCAACTTAAATTTTCAAAACGTTTTAACTTGAATGAAATGGAGCTGTGCCAAGGGAGTTAGAAAAGAATGGAAAAGATGGAAATGTTGCTTACAAATATGTATAGAATGCTGAAAAAAAAATAGATTAGAACTTAAATGTATTTCCTGCAGAGAGCTGAGAATGAATAGCTATGATGAAGCTAAGAAATCTAACTCATAATAACAGAAGAAATGAATAAAATAGAGACAGCAGAGGCATATAATATAAAAACAGAGAAATGAATATAACAGAAACTAAAAGAGAAAGAAGGATGCAACATAAGCTGAAATTTTTTTATGCCAAGATGTTTTAAACAAAAAAAAATGTGAGAAATTAGTGTTGGAGATTAAATGAAATGCTAATAAAATAGAGATATAACCCATGATGGATTATCCTGCAAATTAAACAAAGATTATCCTGCAAATGAGACACAATAAAAATCTATAGATTTAGAATAAACTTGCAGAAGAAAATAGTTAGAAATTGGATGAACATGAGATATAAAGTTAGTCCTACAATAAAAATGTTAGATATACAGATTTAAGAGACAAGAACTCTTAAAAAAGCTAAAATGAAAAAGAAAGAGATAAAAGTTGCAAAATTTGCAAAACTTCCCACATGAGAGCTAAATAGGTGCATTCTACACAAAACCCATATCTCAGTTTTGCGAGATTTGTTTGCATTTTTCTGTAGTGTCCAAAACAAAATGGGCAATACTTCTTCAGCGAAAAATCTGAATGAGAACTATGAAAAAGATTTGAATGCAGAACATAAATGAAGAACTTGAAACAGAAGAAATGTTAGAGCTGGAAGAAAAAAGATGTTAGAATCAGATTTAAATATCAATTTAATAATAAAATACAAAACATGCAAATCTAAAATCTTCCCTTGCGGTTGCCCGATAGAGGGAAGGATTAGTACTTTTAAAAAAACTTGAAAATGAGATGAATGAACTTAGTTTGCAAAAAAAAGGGAGAAATCCCTGCAACAAAAGTTAGATCAACAACAAAATCTGAATTCTTCTCCTCAATGGAGATATCTTTCACCTATTTCTGCATGCACACTCAAAACAAGGATTAAACAAGTTCTGATACAATGTTAGAAAATATAAATAAAGTAAACTAGATTTAGGAAAGAATCCAAGAGAGAGTGCAGAAATAAAAATGTTTACCATAAACGAAAAGATAATCCAAGAACAATCACCAAGAAGCTCAATAACAACACCAAGACAATGTTTTTGAAAGGGGAAAAACTAAGAAAAACCCCTTGTGCTTATAAAATGAATGGGGCAAGAAGCCAAAGAAGAAGAGAGAGATGGAGCAAAAATCTCATTACAACATTGTGAGAATGAAAATGAAGAAGAGAGAAGAACTACTCCATGAGGACCAACTTGTGAGAACCAACCTTGAGAAGTCAGAGAGAGGCATCTCTTAAGTAGAGATGAGTGAAAGAGTTTGCATGTAACTCCCATATCTTATGAGTGCGACATTCATATTAAGTGTGTGTCATGTGTAGGAATCCTCTTAAGGAGGAATATCTAATTTTCTTATTAAAGGAATTACAAAATGTGACATGTCCTCCTACTTGGACTAGAGGACATAAAAAATAGGATACCTTGGTTTATCCTTTAATTACATATTTCACCAAGGAAAGATTAAATTCTAACAGTATCACCTGTAGTGATGGATAATACCTTTTTTATGCTCGGTAGCCTTGAATTTAGTTCTTCATAACTGAATTATTCATTTTGTGTCCTTTTGCATGAAACTCTTTGTCTGATCAATAGATTTCTTTTGCAGCTACAATCATCATGTTCTTGAATGATTATACATCTATGTATACAAAGGTTTTGACCTAATTAGGTTTCACGCTTTAAAAGAAAAACTCTATGATCAAAGGTTTACAACTTGACCTTGATCTCCTAGTTTGCATGTTTACAATCAGTTAGACTGATTAAAACTATTGCTTATGCTTTACTTGATCCTCAAGAAATAGATTTATAGCTAAGCATAAAACTAATTTAAAACTAAAGTGCTTTAGATGACGTGTATCTCAGATCCACTTTTCTCAAAAATAAAACTCTCTCGGTAGGCTAGTGCTTAGTTTATTTTGTAGTTTGTGCTCGGTTTACTCTGTGAATTGTGCTCTTGGTTTACTCTGTGAACTGTCTGTTGGTGATAAATCTATCGGTGTTCACTGATTCTGGTGATCATTGTGCTAAGACACTTTTGGTGACCTCTGCGTTTGTCGGTTTCAATGACCATTGTGCTTGTCTCAATGTTGTCACTCAGTGGTCATGTAACCGACAGTTCAAAAAATGTTTCCTTGTGTACTAATGACAACTTATGATCCTTTAAGGATTATCAAGACCGGTGTTCATTGATGTGTCTGTAGACTGTGCTCGGTGATGTCTTTGTAAACTATGCTCGGTGAAGTCTATGTAGACTAGTGCTCGGTGATCACTGCGCCCGGTGTTCAAAATATTTTGGTGATCACTACACTTAACCATTTTGGTGACCATTGTGTTTGACCATTTCAGTGACCACTGTGGATGGTGAAAGTTATCACTCGGTGATCATGTGACCAACAGTCCAAAACTATTTTCTTATTATACTAATGATTGATCCTTTAAGGATTGTCAGTAATAAATTTCATAACATTTATTCTTTATTTTAGGGAAAGACTAGAGGTTTTCTCTGCCCAGCTCTTTCCTACCATTGCCCCTTGTGAGTTGGGTTGTAATTAGGCTAATTTTAATAAAATATTTAGCAATAGCCTTTTACCGATAAAAAAATGACCAATCTCTTTGTTTATATTTTTAAAATTCACAATTGTATTTGATGTTACTCTTGTATGCACCCTAAAAAGGTCACCTAGACTATGGGCCCCATTTATTATTTTATCAATTTATCAATTTCCTGAATCAATGCTTTGGAACATTTTCAATTCAAATCAATTTCCTTGATCAAATTGTAATTAATTCAATTATTCAATTATTTCAATATTTCCTAAGGTTTGATCATTTTTATCGAATTAAAAAAATTAATTTTCTTTTATATTGAATAAAATTTACCTTATTTAATTAAAGTAAATTTCTCCCTCTTAATTAAATAAAATTCTTCTTATTTAATTAAATTCAATTTCCCCCATTTAATTAAATAAAATTCTTCTAATTTGTTTAATTGAAAGAAAACCCCTCTTTTAATTAAATAAATAAAAATCCCCACTTGAAGCACTTTATTTGTTGAAAAAGAAAATAAATTAAATAAAAATCCCTTTTTCATCACATCTTCCTAAGTGGTGGGTTTTTGCCTCTTAATCTCAACCATTGATTATTTATTTTTGCCTCTTAATCTCAACCGTTCACATTCC
>MU227203.1:1284093-1323810 GCA_018584345.1 Thuja plicata
CCTCCATTTCAAACCTTTGCACTCCATGAATAGAGAGCTATGGATCGATATTTGAGGCCTCATTCTTGAGCAACCTTGGATGGAATGATTCATAGAAGTGTGTCAACATTTTAGCACACATTTTTTTAAAATTCACAATTGTATTTGAATCTCTTATATGCTCGATATTTAAAAATTGTATATTTTTAAAATTCACAATTGTATTTGATGTTACTCTCTTATATTAAAATTTAATTTTCATACTAAAAATTATATTAGATATTTTATAATTAACTTCATATTATATATTTAATTCTATATTTTAAATTAAAATTTATTTTCTATATAATTTATATATTATAATAAAATTTGTATAATTTTTAATTAATACTAAATTCTTGTTGAAACTTTGTATGTATTTTTAGTATACTCTATTTTTATTGACATCTGTATTTATATTTTACATTTAAAATTGGACTCCATGTTTTCTATTTTATATTAAAGTTTGTATTTTGTATTTTACATCAAAATTGATGTTTGATATTTTATATTTTATATATTTTTAATTATTATGTCTTTTCTCATAAAAATAATGACTAATCATTAAAATATTTATAAATATTATTATTTTTTGTTCACTGAAAATATTATAAGTAGGAGATATTTTCCACAGAAAGTCAAATTTTAATATTGCTATCAAGATTTAACTGTGTAGTTTTATGAGTCAAACTCATTGACCCATGTTTCATGAGTAGTGGTTCACACAAACCCATCTCTCATGAGAATGAATGGAACACTTAGCACTCATTGTGCATCTAGGTAATGTTAGAATAACTGAGAGGGGGGGTGAATCAGTGGCGTCAAAAATTAATCCAATAATTCAACCAAAACTTTATACCACAGATATAAAACCTCTAGTTATCTTCAGTCCTACAAGATGTATTCCTCGTGTAAATCTAACATATATATACTGCTCGGTGATTATACTATTTATCCTTTTCTTAAGCTTTACTGAAATACAATAAATAAACTTAGTGTTTACCTATCAATCATGTTTTAGTTATGTGTAAAGAAACACATCAAAGAAATGAATCATATACACATTTTACACATGGATTTTAACATGGAAACCCTATTAAGGGAAAACCCCCTTGGGACCTGTAAACCAAAATTTTTACTCTTCTAAAGTGAGCTCGGTGAAGAGCCAACCCAGTTAAAGGTTACAAACACATTGTTAAGTGCAATCTTGTTAGAGGATTTAAAACTAACAGTTTATCACTTGACCTAGCATTCACTATGCTATCAACATGAAAACCTTTTGATACTCCTTAGGATTTATCTCAATATAATAAGGATCATTAAATCCCACTCGGTTAAGATATTTTCTGATCCAATGGTTAAACTGAAACAATAAATGATATGTTCACTAATACAACTTTAATTGCAGATTTTTAGATCTATTATAAGCCCATAATACCTCTTCTGATTAATTTTCTCTTATGTTTCTTTTCTCCCCTCTATCTTCTTTCTTCTCGGTGAATGTTGTTGCTTCTGTATTGCTCGGTGTCTACAGAATTCTTGGCTCTGTCCTTCAGCCTGTATGATCAGAACTGCATGAAGACTTCTATCTTCACCAGAATTATACTCAGCATTCCTCTCTTCATATTGAATTACTTGTCTCTTTATATAGACATGATTTCACCATTCATTCTTCTTGTTTTCTTCATTGATCACTTCTTGATCCATAAAGATTGTCATGATTTCTTTAGTTTTATTCTATAAATATCTGCTTGCTTTCTGGAATAGAACATACTTCAAATCTCCTTCTTATCTTTAGCTTTTAACTGATCAATAGAAATAAAGCAAACAATGAGTTAACTCTAAATATAGCTTTGCCAGCTAAATTGTTTTGTTGTATCCTAACTTCAGTTCCCGTAGGTCAACACTTCAATTGTGCTCGGAGAATACTGCAGATAAATCAGGCATCAACTTTAGTTATGTTTAGTGACAACTGCAGTTAGCTTGGTAAAGCTTGCTCATGTATCACTTGCTCGGGTGACACTATCTGTCGGTTAACACTGTGAACTTTTGTGCTCTGGGTTCACTGTCCACCAAGGTTTATTGTCACTCGGTGTACATGGTTACCGATGACAAAAAATTTGTCTCTTCAGATATTTAATAGTTGTGATAATATGTGTATGAGAAATCATACCATATCAAGTTGACATCAATGACAATACAATACATTAACTGATTTAATGTCTTGCATTTACTTTCTGCAGCTCGATGATCATCAACTTAATTATCTTCAAACATTCTATTAGTTATAGTTCTTCAGGTAATTCTCATAGAGGTGAAGCATCGGGACTTCCTGAGAGGTCACCCATCCCAGTACTAATCTAGCTCGATCATACTTAACTAAGGAGTTCCCTCCATGGTTAAACCCACTCTGCTTGCAACCCCATTTCAAAACCTTCAGAAAGTGTTGTGCCTTATGAATCATTCCTAAGAAAGCCCCTTAAGCTCATCAATTGATAAGTAGGAGATATTTTCCACAGCAAGTCAATTTGTGATATTGCTATCAAGATTTAACTATGTAGTTTTATGTGTCAAACTCATTGACCCATGTTTCATGAGTTGTAATATCCCCAATAAATATTTTCCCCAAAAATTAACATAGAAATTTAACAAATAATTTTGCATGCAAATGTTTTCCAATTTATCTAGCAAAACACAAATACCCAGTTGAAATGAAGTTTCAACAAACAATATTGCATTTAATTCTTCAGTGAAACAATAACAAAAATGCAATCGTAGCTACAGAAAAACTATAGAAAGATTGGATACCATAAATATGAACCTGAAAGACTGTGAAATATCAACATAATGTCTCCAACTGACAATGGGTTCCCATCCACTTCCTCCAAGATCGAGGGTTTTTGTCCTCAAAGTTGTTGAAATCTTAAGCTTCCTAGAACTCTCCAAGAGAGAAAAATAATCAAAACATAATCCAAGGAAATCTAAAATGAGCTTCTCTTAGTTCATTTAAAGAATAGTCATGTGAGTCTTTGTTTTCCCATGCATGTCTCTTCATCTTTAATTCCCTTTCTTTTAAATATCATTTCCCACTTAAGTGAATAAAATGGTCTTTTAGTTATAAAGTGGCATATTAATATGTACTTTAATTTAATAGTCACTTTATTAATAAACTAGTTAATCTCCAAGCATTAAAATAAATAACCAATCGGACTCAAAAAAACATGTGTGATATCTCATTGGAAAGATATCAGTCAGACGCTCCACTTCCAAAACTAAAATGCCAAAAATATTGAACCCTACTGACTTACTATAAATAGTAAGTATCTGGAGACCCTACTAAAACAACTCTGATTGGCCTGAAATTGGAATTGCCTAGGCTAAATCTCACTCTGATCCTTGTAAAGCCCTGGTTAGCCCACGAGACTAGAGAAAATAGGGAAAATGACACATCATGAATTAATGGGCTAGAAAGGGCACATTACAATCCTCCCTTCCTAGAGATTGCTTGCCTTCAACCATTCTACACCTGCAGGATGAAATCAAATGCTTGGATCCCATATTAACCTCAAGAATGCTTCCCTACCAATTGGTTTCTCTACTCTGATATAAATAATATGCCTGGAATTTTGAAACAACTCACCAAACCCCCACTGAAGTAACGTACCAAGAAAGTCAATACCAAGATCCCAGACTATCATGTTGTCATAAATGTTAGATATAAAAATATAGTAGTATCCCAAGAAGATATCATCACTAAACAAATCATCATTTGTGAGTGCTCTCCCATGGAAGTGCATAACACCGATTATGGGCATAAAATAAAACATATCAGCCCAACCTGAGTTGTTGATGTAATGTGTAACAACTCTCATAGGTCTGAAAACTCTAAGAGCGTTGAGTTCAATGCCATGATATATATTTCTCCAAGGTAACTCAAGACATACTACCTCATAAAACACCATTTCAATCATGATCCAAGTACTACTCATGTAGTCAACTATTGTAAACTCTTTATCAACAGTTTGCATCCAAATGCTAGTGTATATAAAATGAGTCATCCAACAAACCCATCTCATTGCAAGCACACAAACTGATGTTATGAAGTGACCATAATGGCTCAAATTATCCCAAATAGACATGAAGAATAATTGAGTAATGCCCAAGAAATGTCCCACAAGTAGTTGCACTAGAGTATACAAGTACTCTAAATTCAAGACCCGCGCTAGAAAGGAACTAGCACAACAGTAAACAATCTGAGATACCACTAAATACATGGAAATCACGGGTAAGGAAGAAACTAAAAATTTATTTTATCTAATAAAAACATATCTACCATCCACCCTCAACCCAAAACCACTCATCTGTTGAACCAAAGAATCCATCCTGCTCACCTCTAGATTGGATTTGAACTCATATGTAGGTTGATTGGTAAGTGGGAAGAAAAAATAATGTTGGAAAATAATCCACTACTCTCATCCTGTGATCATCCCTTATTACTAGGAATTGTACCTGGGTCCCAAATCATGCAATAAATTTCACTCTCATCACTGGAATTAGAAAAAAAATCCTCCATCCAACTCAAAGAGTGGATTATCAAATGTTCAATCAACATCCACCTCAAACAATGAATTATCAACCAACTAAATGTTATCTAGCTCATATTGAAGTTCTGGTTGATCCAAAAATTTGTTACTTGATCTTTTGGGATAGTTATCCAAGTCATAAGTCTGTTGTATGCTATCAAGTTCCTTAACCACTTCCTCAAAAAACTCAGACCTTCCTTTGTCCTCTTGTTCCCTAAATTGATTGGTGGTAAAAATCTGATTTGTTGCTTCTTGAAGAGAAATATGTGTATTCTCTAATATTTCTCATGTATTAATAATCTCCTTGATGAGCTTATTAACCTTACCCTCATTTTCTTTTAAATTATTATCATGTACTTCACCAACCTTTAAAATATGATCCTTCTCTGAAAGAAAACATAAACTATTTAATTTCTTAGATTCAAGGGTTGTCTTGACCACTTGCAAATTAGCAAAAAAATAATCACCTTCCATTCCCCTTTGCCTCTTTTCCATTTGATCCTTCCTACAGAGATCCTCAATGATCCTGTGAGTGTCATTATAATATAATAAAGCTGAAACAACCATATCTTCAATAACTTTCAACTGATTCTTCAAAGCATGCTTCTCATCATTGTCATTTTGAAATACATTTTCTAATTGGTCATCCAAAACACTATCATCCTAAAATTCTATCTTTGATTGGTACTCTAAATCACTATCATGGATAAGTAGGTTTCTGATACAAAGAACACGTGATTCATCACACCTCACAAGGATGTCATCAATGTGATCATAGGCCTCAAACTCCTAGTTTGATTGATCTGCATGCAAAAACAAGGTTCCTTCTATGTCATCATTCTCAAACAATTGTTCATGATGTGAAGTTTCAAAAATTCTTTGGAAACATATTGAGATCCCAACATGCTCTCACATTGAGTAGGACTATCCTCAATAGAATGTGTGTCAATTATAACCTCCAAGTCACCAATGTAGAGATTTGTACATCCCATACCTTTAACAGTAGCTAAATTCAACTCATCACCAATATGTGATTTTTTTAGTTGAGACAAATCCATGAGATTCACATCTACTTGAGTTATGGTCTGAATTTATTTGGTTGCCTTATCTTCATTACAATCCCTACAAACATGATTAGGCTTCCAAGTGTCCTAACATGTAAAAAAAATTTGCTCTTTCCTCATTTGGTTTTTACTTTTTGGGGGAGTTCCTAAAACCTGTAAGCTCATTGAGATTAATTCATTTTCAGTCATGTGCTCCTTGAACTTTTAAATTTTATGCTCAAACAACCCCTTTGAGAGATCATAACCCATGTGTGAAATTTATATCTTTCTGCAAGTAGCCAAAAAATCTCATTGCAACTACTTACAGATTTCATCATCCTCGTCTAATATTAATGATGTAATAGTGTACATACAAGCCCTCACATTTTCTAGATGATTTTTCTTCATTTCTGTGAAGAAATATTAAAATTTTTGAAGAATCAAATCATTACATTCAAGATCAATCATTATGGAAAATGATCTAACTTTTGGCATAATTTATAAGATTTTAACCTTCTTAACAAAGGTAGGACCTTTTTCATCATGTAACCCTTGAAAAATCTTCACAATCAACTGAAAGACCTTTCTCAGTACATCATCATTATAGGGTGTTATAGAAGTTGTTATTCATGTAATTTAACTGAGACATAAAGAAATTGCAAGTCTAACATCTTTATGTGTATGTTCCATAATCTTATGTTGAACCAAAACAAGCACTGAGGGCTACAAAGCCCTATTAAGAAACCTCCAATCTGTCTGGTTTACTTTGCACAAATATGTTTCTAATTCCTCTAACTTAGAGAGAACACCATCAAGAATTTTAATGGACTCCAGTTGTAAAGCAATAAGGTACAACCAATTCCCTACTTTTTCTTTCTGCAAGTCTCAAAGTTGATCACCATCAAATGTATCATTAAATTCTTGTGAGAAAAGATTTCTTTTTCATATTTTCCATTGTAATACACTCCAAATTTGGATCTGTTTATTGGATTTGATTTATTTCTTGTAAGATCCCTAACTTGATTTAATTATGTTCCAGTCTTATTAAACATATTGCTTATTACCCTTGAGGCATTTTGACAAACAATTTGTTTGCATACACAGCTTTAGATTTGTTAGAGAATGTTTGAGCCAAAGCCTTGAATAGAAAGTTACTACATAAATAACTGAGAGGGGGGGTGAGTCAGCAGCCTCAAAAATGTTACATCAGATCATCTGTATTTTGTTGGGTAAATTGGAAAACATAATCCTGATGGTCTGATGTGCAGATGATGATGGTCATGTTAGAATAACTAAGGGGGGGGTGAGTCAACAGCCTCAAAAATTAATCCAATAATTCAATCCAAATCTTTATACCACATATATAAACCTATAGTTATCTTCAGTCCTACAAGATGTATGCCTTTAAATAATCTTATCAAATAACTATTGCTCGGAGTTTACTATTTATCCCTTTTCTTAAGCTTTACCAAATAGCAGTCTTAGCCTTTACTGAAATACAGTAAATAACTTAGTGTTTACCGATCAATCCTGATTTAGTAATGTGTAAAGAAAAATATTAAAGCAATGAACCATATACACATTTGACACATGGATTTTTAACCTGGAAACCCTGTTAGGGGAAAAACCACTTGGGACTGGTAACCCAAAATTTTCACTCTTCTGAAGTGAGCTCAGTGAAGAGCCAACCATATTAAAGTTTACAAACACACTGTTAAGTGTGACCTTGTTATAGGATTTATTTATATAATAGTTTGTCACTTGATATCTGGCATTTCACTATGCTATCTTCATGAGAAACTTTTTGATACTCCTTGGGATGTATCTCAATATATAAAGGATAGTTAAATCCCACTCTATTAAGAAATATTTTGAATCAATGGTTAAACTGAATCAGTATATGATCTGTTCATAAATATAACTTAATCTTGCAGATGTTCAGATCTATTGTAAGCTCATAATACCTTTCTGATCAATGTTTCTTTTTTTTCCTTTGCTCCACTTCTTTTTGCTCGATGAATGTTGTTTCTCAGTGTCCACACAAATCTTTAGCTCTGTTATTTAGCTTGTTTGATTAGGACTATATGAAGACTTCTTATCTTCAGCAGTATTCTCTTTAGAATCCTCTTATATTCCCCCCCCAATTTATAATGAATTAGCTTGTCTCTTTTATAGACATGTTTCACCATTTCTAAGTCCTTGTCTTTCTTTATCTTGACGTGATCCGCAAATCTCATCATTCTTGTTTTAAAGCTTGCTTTAGTTTTATCTCATAGATTTGTTCTTGACAACTAGAATAAAACTATCTTTAAATCTCTATCTTATCTCTAGTTTTTAACTGGTTGATGAAAATAATGTAATCAATCAGTTAACTCCATGTTTAGCTCTTGCCATCTAAATCTTTTTTTGTTTCTGAACTTCAATTTTGATCGGTGTTTAACTCCTTTCTTGCTTGGTCTTGACTTTATTTGTCCTCGGGCATCTTTGTTTGTCGGGGTTGTCTATCTGTCAGGCAACAGTATGACTTTTAGTTCTTCTCGGGTATCACTTTGGTTCTGGTTGGTAATGCTTTCTCAGGTATCACTACAACTCTTCCTGGGGTTCTCTATCCATCGGTGTGCACTATCCGTCAGTGTTTATTGTCACTTGGTGTATACTGAATGTTTATGCATTACCGATAACATATCCTTTATCTCTTTGGTTCTTTGAAGTTTTTTACAATATGTATATGACCAATCAAAGTATATCAAGTTGACATCAATGACAATACAATAAATTAACTAATTTAATGTCTTGCATTAACTTTCTACAACTCGGTGATCATCAAATTAACATCTTCAAACATTCAATTAGTTATAGTTCATCAATCTATCCCTTTGTCATTGATGGCAACATACTACATACTACTAATACATTATGAAATATATCAGTTGTAGTTCATCAAACTCTACCAAACTTATTATTCTATAAACAATACAAATGTCTGACTCTCGATAAGCTCTTCTAGCTTAGATTTGATTCTTGCAGAGTACTTTCTTCATTCTTTATTCCCTTTACTAGATAGATGTAGAAACTTTTGATTTTGTCTCACCCTTTGTTGTAGAATATCTTCTTTGATGTTTTCTCTCCCTTTGATTGTTCATCTTCTTAATCCATATTCATTAAGTGCATCTTTCCCTTTGAATACTTCTGATAGATATTTCATATGGATATAATCTCTCCCTTAAGTCATCTCTCTTTTTTTAATCATCTCTCCCTTTGGATACTTCTCTCCCTTTAGTCATGTCTCCCTTTGATAGCAATTCCAAACTAAATCTCTTTTCTTTTTTTTCTTAATATATTCCTTGAATTTCCCTTTCCATCAACAATACAATAACTCTGGTGTTCGGTGCAGATAAGTACCTTTTTGTGTACTGATAGATCTTTGAATTCTATCTCTTTGCTTGCATCAACATGAGTGATCTTCTAATTATGTGTAGGCTGAAGCAGCCTCCTAGTTAGCTTAGTGACCAATAGACAAATTTCAAACCCCTAGTCTCTTTCTCAGGTACTCAATTGTGTCTTTAGGCAATGGCTTTGTGAATATGTCTGCTAATTGTTCCTTGGATTGAACATATTCCAGTATCACCTCTTTCTCTTGCACTTGTTCTCTTAAGTAATGATACTTGATAGCAATATGCTTTGTCTTAGCATGCATGACTGAGTTCTTTGAGATGTTTATTGCACTGGTATTATCACAATATATAATCACTGGTTCAATAATTTTCATATTCATACATTCCAGTAATTGCTTGATCCATGCAATGTTAGAGCAATTTGCAGCAGAAGCCACATATTCTACTTTTGCAATAGATTGTGAGATGCATCCTTGCTTCTTACTAATCCATGTGACAAGTTTGTCACCCATAAAGAATGCTCCTCCAATTGTGCTCCTTTTTTCAACTAATTTTCTATCCCAATCAGCATTTGTATAGACTTGAAGATCAAATTTTCCTTCTCATTTATACCATAAGCCATAGTCTTCAGTATTCTTTAGATATCTCATAATTCTCTTGATAGCAGTCATGTGTGATTCCTTGGGATTAGCATAGAATCTTGCAACTATTCTTACTGCATGTGCTATATCTGGTCTAGTATGAACAACATACATGAGTTTTCCAATCATAGATCAATATAGGGTCTCATTTAACTCGGTTGACTTGTCTTCCTTTGTCAGCTTGCATCTGGTTGTCATAGGTGTTCCAACTGGCTTTGAATCTTCCATCTTAAATATCTTCAACACGTCCTTAATGTATATGGATTGTGTGATATATATGTCTGCATCATGTTAAAGAATATGTAGACCAAGAAAGAATTTGATCTCCCCAAACATTGACATCTCAAACGCTTTGCTCATTTCATTAGAAAATTATTTGCATAACATATCATTACCACCAAATATGATATCATCAACAAATATTTCAGCAATCAAAATTTTGTCATCAGCATCTTCTTTTAAATACAGATTACTATTTTCACTTGTTCTTAAAAATCCAATACTTATGAGATACGAGTGAAGTATTTCATACCATTCTCTCGGTGCTTGTTTCAATCCATACAAGGCTTTGTGTCTTCTACAAACCATGTTTCTCTTGTTAGGATCAACAAACCCTTCTGGTTGTTCAATCTATACTTCTTCTTCTAGTATTCCATTCAGGAATGCAGATTTGACATCCATTTGGTATACCTTGAATCCTTTGAATGCAGCATAAGAAAGTAGAATTCTAACTCCTTCTATTCTAGCAATGGGTGCAAAGGTTTCTCCATAGTCAATACCTTATTCTTGTGCATAACCCTTGCATACTAATCTTGCTTTGTTCCTTGTGACTTCTCCATTCTAATTGAGCTTGATTCTGAATATCCATTTGGTACCAATGACATTTTTTTCATTTGGTCTAGGTACTAATGTCCATGTTTTGTTCTTCTCAATCTATTCTATCTCTTCATTCATAGCACTGAACCATTCTTTATTTTCAAGTGCAATATTAACAGATTTAGGGTCAAAATCACAAATTAAACATCTAGTGTTCAGTGACTTACTTCTTGTTCTCATTCCATCCTTCTTGTCTCCTATGATCTGGTTTTGTGGATGGTGTCTTCTGACATCTTGGCAAGTATCGGTTCACCTCTTTGTTCATCGTTCTAATCATCATCTTCACCTTCATTTTGATCTTCATTGCTCGATATATCATTGTGAGCAATTTCCTGATTTTTGTTGTTTGCAGCCTGATGCTTGGGTGCATTGTTCTGCTGCCTGGGAGAGATACACTGTTGCTTGGGCAGAGTGTCAAGTTGTTCACTGTCGACAAACTTGTTGTAGTCTTTTGGTTCTTTTCTCTTTCCTCATCATTTTTCTCAACAAATTAATCTACTTTGAAAATTACACTTTTAATGATTTTGTTAGAGGATTTGTTAAGACATTTATAAGCCTTTCTTTTGGTAGAATACCCTAGAAATATTCCTTCTTCACCTTTAGAGTCAAGCTTTCCATTTCTATCATCTTTTAAAATATAACATTGACTACCAAAAATTCTAAAGTAACTTACATTGGGTGTATGTCCATACCATACCTCATTAGGTGTCGTATTTGTGTCCTTCAATTGAACTTTGTTCAATGTGTAGATAGAAGTACTAACAGCTTCTCTCCAGAATGTTTGTGTGACTTTCTCAATCATCAATGTTCTGGCACAATCAACAATGGATCCATTTCTTCTTTAAGCAATCCCATTTTGTTGTGGTGATCTTGGTGCAGAAACCTATCTTTGAATTCCATGCTCATTACAAAAGTTAGTGAATTCATCAGAAATAATTTTTTCTCCTCTATCTGATCTTAAGCATTTTAGTTCCTTACCACTTTGTTTTTCTACAATAGCTTTATACATTTTAAACATCTTTAATGCCTTTGATTTCTCTTTTAAGAACATAACTGTCATCATTCTAGAATAATCATCTACAAATAGAATGAAGTATCTATCTCCATAGTAGCTATTAGTTCTCATTGGTCCACATAGGTCAGTATGGACTAATTCTAGAATAGCATTAGATATGTAGGTTTTTCTCTTGAAACTAGACTTTGTCATTTTACCTTTTTAACAATTCTTACACATGAAATGGTCGGGTTTTGACATGTTTGATAAGCCTCTTAATTTCCTTTTATTACTTATCATAACCATGTTTTCAAAATTTACATGACATAAACTTTTATGCCACAACCATATTTCTTCATTTCTAGCCATTAAACAAGTGGTGTTAATATCGTCAAGATAGAATAGGTTACCTTTTGTCTATTCACCAGTTCCGGTCAACCTTCCTAATTCATTAAAGATCTTTGCCTTTTTGTTCTCAAATGCAACTCGGTGACCTGTGTTATTCAGTAGTGAAACACTCAATAGATTATAGTTAAGTCCTTTTACCCAGTATGCATTTTCACATCTGATCAGATTATTCAACATTATGGTTCCTTTACCTTCAATCGGACAAGATGAGTCATTACCCATTCTTACTGATCCACTATTATAGTATTCAAAAGTTTCAAAATTTTCCTTATCTCTAGTCATGTGGTGAATATAGCCACTGTCAATAATCCAGACATCATTTTTACTAACCTTAGATATGAGTGTAGTTTCAACATATCTTTCCTCTTCGTCTAAATCATCCTTCATAGAAACAAATACCACCTCAATATCTTCATCAGATTCGGTGTCTGTATTCTCAGCTTTGTTCTCATCCAGGTAACAAGATTTCTTTCCTTTGTCCTTGTAGGCTTGGTTGTCTCTTCTGTTAGATTGTCTGTTGCTTCGGTAATCTCTTTTATCACCTCTGTCAAACTTATTTTCATATGATCTGTCATTGTTTCTGTCTTCTTTTCTTTTGTTAGGATATCTAGCAACAAAGTGTCCAATCGCTTTACAATTAAAACATATAAGTGGTAGTTTAACTTTGTGTCTACCTTTTCCTCTCTGTAATCTTCTAGCCATTAGTGCTTCAATATCATCAAGTTCTTGGTCATCACTATCACTTTCACTATCATTTCTCATAGTGTGTTTATGACTTGATTTACTTATTTTCAAAGATTTGAATGCAGACTCAATAGATGGTAAGACATTGTTGTCAAAGTTATTCATCTCAAATAAAATAATTCTACCAACCAAAATATCTAGAGTGACATTGTTATTTTCTACTGCTCTCATTTCTTGTATAGCATATACTCTAATAGCATAAACAGGTAGTAAGGTTCTCAGGATTGTACTTACCACTATTTCTTCTTCAAGTACACCTCCTACTCCTCAGATAGCATTGACTACCTCTTTGAATTTGTAGCTATACCGAGTGATTTTTTCTCCTTCTTTAATTCTTAGGGACCATCAAACCTTCCTCTTAGGCTTTCTTCCTTAGCTCTTAGTAAATTTGCATCTCCTCCATGTACTAGCTTCAATTTGTCCCACTTTTTTTTTGCAGTGGTGCATGTTTTGACATCTTCAAATTCAGCATCAGAGAGTGAGGAAGCAAGTTCTATCATCATAGAATTGTGTTCATTATTTTCTCTCAATTGATCAAGTGTGTGAGGTCCAATAGGAAACACATATTTAGTGTCCAAGTATTGAGTAACATCATTTCCAATACTTGATAGGTGGAGTCTTATCCTACTTTTCCATGATGCAAAGTTGTCTTTGTTCAACTTAGGTACACCCCTTTTTCTCATCTTGTGATCTTTATCTTAGGTTGTTAAACCTTCTTTTCTAAGCACACAAGCTCTGATACCAATTGTTAGAATAACTGAGGGGGGGGGGGGGGAATCAGGAGCCNAATAACTGAGGGGGGGGGGGGTGAATCAGGAGCCTTAAAAATTAATCCAATAATTCAATCCAAAGCTTTATACCACATATAAAAACCTCTAGTTATCTTCAGTCCTACAAGATGTACCTTTAAATAATCTTATCAAATAAATACTACTCAGAGTTTATTGTTTATCCCTTTTCTTAAGCTTTACCAAATAACAGTCTTAGCCTTTACCGAAATACAATAAATAACATAGTGTTTACTGATCAATCCTATTTTAGTAATGTGTAAAGCAAAACATTAAAGAAATGAACCATATACACATTTGAAACATGGATTTTTAACGTAGAAACCCTGTTAGGAGAAAAACCACTTGGGACCGGTAAGCCAAAATTTTCACTCTTCTGAAGTGAGCTCGGTGAAGAGACAACCTTGTTAAAGGTTACAAACACACTGTTAAGTGCGACCTTGTTAAAGGATTTAAATATAATAGTTTGTCACTTGATATCTGGAATTTCACTATGCTATCTTCGTGAGAAAATTTTTGATACTCCTTGGGATGTAACTCAATATATAAAGGATAGTTAAATCGCACTCTGTTAATAAATTTACTGAATCAATGGTTAAATTGAATCAGTATATGATATGTTCATAAATACAACTTAATCTTGCAGATGTTTAGATCTATTGTAAGATCATAATACCTTTCTGATCAATATTTCCTTTTGTTCCTTTCCTCCACTTCTTTCTTCTCGGTGAATGTTGTTGCTTCTCTATTACTCGTGTCTACATAAATCTTTAGCTTTGTTCTTCATCTTATCTTGTCAGGACTGTATGAAAACTTCTTATCTTCACCAGTATTCTCTTCAGCATCCTCTTCTATTTTCCCCCCCAATTCTTAATGAATTAGCTTATCTCTTTTATAGACATGATTTCACCATTTCTAAGTCCTTGTCTTTCTTTTTCTTGACATGATCCGCAAATCTCACCATTCTTGTTTTAAATCTTGCTTTAGTTTTATCTCATATATTTCTTCTTGACAACTGGAATAAAACTAGCTTTAAATCTCTAGCTTATCTCTAGTTTTTAACTGGTCGATGAAATCAATGTAATCAATCAGTTAACTCCATGTTTAGCAATATGAACATAATAAAACATACATTGAATAAAATATGGAAACCTCACCTTATGTCATATTAAACTAGACATTCTATGAATAGATAAGGTGCCTTTAAAATTTATAATAATCAAAAAAATTAGACCCCCCCCCAAAAAAGAATGAAGCAATGTATGATAACCTCACACTTCATTTACAACCATAGAGAGGAATAAAGTGATTAATAGATATATATAACCTAAAAAGACAGAGACAAAGAAATGTGTGACTACCTCACCTTCTATATAAAGCCATATAGAGGAGTGAAGTGAAAAAGTGTCTTTTCAAATACATAAAACAAACATACAAAAGCTCAAAAAAGTTGGTTTATTGCCTTAGTGAGGTTTAATAACCTCACTTCAATACTCAAATATAATCTCCTCGCATTGACACAAAGAAATCACATGAAAGCTATGGTTGAAGGTGAGTGTAAGTGAAGGAATTTTGGTACCAAAAAATGATTTTTCACAAAGAAGAGAGTCGATAATGAAGGGAAAAAGAAAGAATAATGTTGCAATATGCACAATTCAAAGTTCCATCATTTGAAGACATGATTCCATCCCACACATTAAAACTTAGAGGAGTGAAGTAAATGGCACAAGATGATAATGGCATGCGAGGAAATATGGGATAAAAGTTACCATCTACAAATTAAATGTGTCCATTTTCAATTTTACCTTGCAACATGACGTACACATATGATATACATTAGTCTTTGTAATTATAAATCCATGTGGTCTACCTTTACTCAACATTGAATTTGGTAAGAAATTAAAAAATCCCCTCTTCTCATTGTCCTCCACAATAGGGAGCGACGCCAATATGTGCACATCCTATCTTCCCCATTCCACATTGGGTGTTGTATGGCCTCAAAAACAAAAACCAAAAATTTGACCAGCTAATGTGGACCCTACCTTGCCAGGAAAAAAATTTAAAAAGGGGTTTTTATTGACGTTTGAGGGGGCTCTGACATGTTGGCATCAACGTGGCCAGAAAACAAGATTTTTAGGATGGTAACTAGGACCTATGTTGGCGACACCACCAAACACCAATCAAATTTGTGTTAACATAACTGCTAAGCCACGTGTCACTTGGTATTATTTGCACGAGGGCTTCATTTAGTGAACCTGGGTTATAACACGTGAGTTCATGGAATACTAAAGAATCTCCCTATTTTGAAAAAAATATTGCCCTATAATCCTTTCTTGTCACCCCCTCCCAATACACAACCCGAATTAAAAACCCCCTATTTTTACCCAGATATTATATGTATCAATTTTTTATTTAGCATTTTTCAGACCTCTTTATATTTCTATCTATATTCAAATCATTGTTATCCATTCAAAGCATTTAACCCTGTTGGATCCTTATAAATTTTGAGAAATTTTTTTATTTGAAGTATCTTGAGTAGTCATTCCCTTTGTCACCCCTCACAGGTCATTGCTAAGATTTTGTATTTGACCAAGTAGGGAGAGATCGTTTCAAAGGTTGAAGCTACAGAATTTTTCCTACAAATTTCAACCCACAAGTGGTCAAAAATTATATCAAAACTTTTGCCATAGGTCATCATGAGATTTATGTGATTTGATCCCAAAAGAGTATTATTTTCCTCAAAAGTGAACCATAAGTGTCATCATAACATTTGAGAATTTCTTAATAGCCAAATTTTCGTTGGTTCTTATGTATTTTGTTGTTTTGTAATTGCCAAAAGGAGGGGTCACGAAACAACGAAGTCATCGATGTTTCACAGGGTATAAAATAGAGGGTTATGATATAGTGAAAAAATGATGTTTCGAAAGTGAGTTTTAAGGACATTGTGAAGTGGTGAAAAATGCTATTTTGCGAAGGCAAATGTGACCACTTTCAAAATAGAGAAATCTTGTCACAATTTCACAGAAGCGAAAAGATGGACTTGCGATATGGCAAAGGGGAACTTAAAGTGAAATTACTTCTGCTTCACTATGATGAAACAACTCACATGTGGATACATGAATTAAATTAAATGTCTATAAGCTCGGAATTATAAAAGATGGTACACAAATTAAATTTCCACAAATGCCCAATTGAGTTTTCAAAAGGTTTCTAAGATGGGAGTTGAGCGAGAGCTGAGAACTTGAACGAGCTTGGACACTAGTTGTAGAAGTTCAAAAAATTTAAAGGAAAGGGTTAACTAGTAAGTTTAAACTTCTCTATGAGTTTGAAATATTCCAATTCAGAAATGCCTAAAAAGAAGGAATTCGTGGAAAATATGGATAAGG
Organism: Thuja plicata; assembly: GCA_018584345.1. Classification (NCBI taxonomy): domain Eukaryota; kingdom Viridiplantae; phylum Streptophyta; class Pinopsida; order Cupressales; family Cupressaceae; genus Thuja; species Thuja plicata. The sequence goes on from MU227203.1 coordinate 1,300,970, forward strand.
GTAAAAAGAAAGTAGAACAACCCAAGGTACCTATGCAGAAATCTTTATTAGATGTATTGTCGGGGTCAGAGGATACCGGTGTTAAGAATTCATTTTAGGACTTATGGGGAGAGGGATGCAAAAATACCAGTCCCAGGTTGAACCTTGTTTTTTTATTTCTATAATAAAAGGGACGAGGGTGTTCTGAAGGCAAACCCATGGAATTTGGACTTAGCTAAAGTCATAGTTCCTAATGTGTTTGTGGACATTGAATTTATTGATGTATTAGCACATAATTATAAAAAGGAAACCATAATAGTGAGAGGGATTTATGACATCCCTATCATGGTTGTTACTAAGTCATGTATAGTAGAGTGTTTTGGTTTGAATAAGCTAGATTCGACAAATATTGATAGAGAGAATGATGTAAGTAATGGGGGTAGATGAAAGGGATTAGGACTATTTGTCTGTCCAAACCTTCTATAGGGATCTTCAAGACACAAACCTTTTGAGACCTAGAATTATACCCTCAATGTAGAACAAAAAAGATCCTCAAACTTCCAATCAACATCCTAAAATAAAATCATTAACTGGTTCAAGATGTGGGTTGCAATACTTCATACTATCCCTTTTCAAGCCACAAACCAAATTTGGTTCGCAAAGAGAAAATGACAAGTCTAACTTGAAGGGGCTGAACCAACTTGTCAAAGGTGATCTTAGGACCCATAACACCTATTCCATCCATCAATGAATCTCAGATAATTCATTTGATAAGGGTTCCTTCAATAGGCCTCCTAACCCTTGTAGCCCTATTTGCAAGGTTTTTAGAACATAACTCCCAAACTTGACACTGAACCTTAGGAATGAAATGCAGTTTCAAATAATCATTATTGAGTGCCAAAAAAATACCAAGGAAATATTCCTAGAGTTTTAGGGAACAGACCTAACCTCAACAATGTCAAATAGGCCTAATTGAGTGATTACGTCACTTTAATGAAGTAAGTACCCCAAGGATCTATGGAAGGATGAAAATATTGTTTAGATTGTAGTTGACATGGTCCAAATATACTCCAAACTTGATTTCATGACTTGATTCAATCCCAACACTTGACTGTCATCAAATCTGCATTCTGGATACTGGTTGCCACATAGAGATGCCGACCCTAAATCACTAAAAGCATGAATCTGCACACGCTTCCCTACAAACTAACTCCAAAATAATCAAGACAACATAAAAACCTCTCATCCCACCAAGATTTATAATTTTCCAATGGTGAACATGAGAGGAAAATGAAATTGAAAGAGCAAACCCTAGGTATGGAGGGTTTCAGAACAGTTTTCAGTAAAATGAATCTAACTTTCTATTCCAATCACCTTATACCTTTAAACCAATTTAAAATGAGAGATGATTCAATTTTATTTACAATCTCATTGATTACATCATCAAACCAGATCTTACAAAGTTGTACAGAAACTAGGAACTTGACTATTACAGGAAAATGTGTGTGTTTTATTGATTCAAAGAAAAATTTAACATCAATTTGCCTTCCACCTGCCTGAAAGGGATCTTGAAGGAATTACCCAATGGTTAAAAATGTATTTAAAACCATCTATCCTTTGGGTAAATCAATTAGACTCAAAATCCAAAAGCTGCTAGGTTGTCCAAAAGTTGCTTAACAACTTTGTGACAACTTTTACAATTATGCACTAAGAGTGCAATTTTATTGCAAAGTGTGAACCTATGGTTAATTATGAATAAAAATGACGTAAAAACATAAAACCAACCTAAATCCTAAAATTTGGGATCCTTTGACCATGGTTCAACAAGTGGCTTATAAATGCCAAAACTTAGAACCAGGCCTTACAAGTTGAATCAAAAGATTGATAGGATTCCTATTAGGACTGAGACATCCATGAGACCCCCTACAAGTCACAAGAAGATGAATTATTCAATGATTTTTAGTGGGTGCTCCTACACCAAAGAATTATCTATTTGATTACTAGTAGTTGGTAAAGTCTTTCAATCTTAGGGAAGTGGCATACTTCAAAGAGAGGGTGGTAAATAATAGGCCTATGCCCATTTTGGGAAATGCATCATTTTCTACTCAGGGGTTCATAATTGTTTTCCTAGAAAAATTATAATGGTTTGTTCCAAGTATGTGGTGATGATGCCAAACCCATAATTCCTATTGATTTAATGTTTATGTTCATGAGGATCCAAAAACATAATTTCAACCTAGAGTTTGACATTGCTAGTGAACTTGAAAGGCTTATACACAACCATTTGGTAAATTTGAAACAAAAAAAGGTTTTAAACAGTATTCTTTGTTGTGTCACTTGATCTTGTTCTATAATAGTGATGCTTGCATACATAGTATAAAATTGAATACTAAAGAAATTAAAGGAAATAGGCTTTATGTCTAACTGTGGTGCCGCATATGGGACAGAGATAGCAGAGACTATGATTTCAGAATATTTCAGGACTCATTTTTTATATTGATATTCAGAGTATTGGTACATCAAGTTGAGATGTTACCTCTCAAGATAAGGATAGTTCTAAATCCACTAGAGTATTATCCTGAGAAGAGACATACTCACAAATTTGCAGATTGGTTCTTAAAGAGGGACCATACTCTCATTAGGCTATATGCATGCAAACACACTCCTCATAAGATACTAGTTTGTGTTCCTGAAAGAATAGGATTTTTAGAGTTCATGTGGAAAATTCTCTAGTTGGAAAATGAATCCATGGCTCCAAGGAAGAAGGGGACCTTTCTTCCTCACACATCCAAGTATGCAGGGTTTTCTATTGGTTCTGATTCTCTTGAGCCTCTCCAAAAATATTTGAAAGAGGGATACCATTTGGAAGATGGAGATGAAAGGGTATATGAACCTGAGGGCTACATAAATTATTTTATTAAAAACATTAAGAATCAAATGAACATAAATGAGGATATTGCTCAAAATTGCATGAATTTAGATGAGGTGATTCAAAGAGGAAAGAAGTGGAGCATCCTGAGGAAAATTGAAGAGGATGGGAAGAAAAAAGGACAACCTCATTTCCACAATGAGGAGACCCATGAAATTAAGAGGATGGAATTTTGTTTGAAAGAGTTTGAAAAATTATTTGGAAAGGCCATAGGTGATGTACCATTAGAGGCTAAGCATCCTCCTAAAAAGAATAAAAAAATTATTATTCATGACTATTCAGATTCAAAAGTTTCACCTAGTTACCCTCCAACTAAGAAGAAAAAATGGGATGAGGTGGTATCTATTTTACCCTATGATGAGTCTGAAGGAGAAGGGAATACAAAAGAGGTTTTCAGTGCTCTTATAATGCTTGGAAATGATGATGAAGTAAATAAGACAGAATCTCCCCTAGTATTCCAAGAGGAGGTGCACGGTTACAAAGCTCAACTCTAGGAGGAGGAACAATCAATTGAATTTTTTTATGAAAGAGAGGCTATATAAATCATGATCCTAGAGGATGAAAAGTTCATTGAATCTCAAGAATTTAAGGAATTTTGGATTCAAATGAAAATGAGGTATTTTGAGGAAAATAAACAACTAAAGTTTATGGGGGTTGATAATTCCCAATATGAGGAAATTATCAACCAAACCCTCAAGGACATGAAATTATATGAAGTCAACATTACTCCTGATGAAGCTAGGCAAATGATTTTGAAAAGGATCATGTTAATTGCTCCAAGTTTATCTTTGAAGCATTTTCTTTCACTTGATCAAGTTAGAAAGCAAGATGACCCCACATTTGTGGAAAATTTTGATATAGATGAGAAAATAAGTGGGGTAGGATACAATCCAATAATTGAGATTCTCGCTACATGGGTTTTCTTTAAATGCCCCCACAAACCCAAACTTCTTAACATTGCCAAAAGAAATGATGGAATGGTCATGGCTCAAACTATAGAAGATACTTCCCCATTGGTATTATCAACAAAGCTCATGCATAGATCCATGTTCAAAAAAGATCAAATAAAACACATGCAAGAACAAATTGAACAAGCTCACACAAGGAAAATAGAAATAAACAAAGGTGTAAATGAGTTGTATATAGAAAAGGCCAATCTTCAAAATGAATTAAGGGAATTAATAGGTGATCACAACAGATCTCTTATATTGAACAAGGATGCTCCTTCCAAACCTATTGGTATTGCTACAAATGATAAATACTAGAAAGAAGAAGAAAAAGAGAAATACAAAAAAGAAATAAAGGAGCCGAAAGATGCCCATAATGAACTTACACAGGAAATTCCAAAATAGGTATCTAATACTCCGTTATGATTGGCCTATGCATGTGCAGATTGCAGAATGGATGGAGGAGTACCCATGGCCTATCAAAAGAAAGTCTCTAGAGGAAGAACATAAAAGAAATGACAAGGAGTAGGTTGGTGATCATGTGCTTGAAAAGTGACCAAATGGTTACATGTTCCCTTATTTTACTATGATTATTATCAAATATTTGTCTTATTGTTCTCTTGTTCCATTATATTTCTCATATTTTTAGTTAAGAAATTATTATGATGGTAATTATAGTTATGAAGGGGTGCAATGTAAACAGTTTGAAGCTTGCTACTTCTCCTCATTTTTGTATAAAGGAGAAACCAAGACAATAGTAAATTGGCATTAGGAGATATAGATCAAGATATAGGACAAACAGACATCAAATATATGTACTTAGTTATGAAAAGATAATATAAAGATTTAGTTTCTTTATTTGCAATTGTGGTGTTGATAAATTTCTTTTGAATAAGTTCTTTGTGATTTTCAATTTAAGGAATTGAAAGTTATTTTAAATTTTGGTGCAAAGGATTATTTATTATCACATTAATTTGAAAAATCAAGAATCATTTGAGAAGTGTTGTCCTTGTGGTTCTTGTCTGGTTGGCCTACTCAAGGAGAAGTTAAAATAAACTAGACTAATCGGTGCGCTACATATGTAATTACCTTGCATTGAGAATTGAATAGTTGACAGATTTATCTAAGGGGTAAATTTAAGTATTGCCTCATAAAGTTATACATAAATATTTTGAGGGAAGTGACTCTGTGCCCAATAAGGATAAGGGATTAGTCTTATAAACAAATTATAAATTTTTTAAAACAACAAAAAATATCAAATTTTAGTAAGAGGAGATAAATTAGAAGTAGAAGAGGTAGAAGAAAAATAGGAGCAAGATAGTCATAACAGTAGCTTCAGAAGGTATATATTTAATTGATAATTAAGCAGGGATTAAGATAGTTGTAGATCATAATTTTAAGGAGTAGTTATAGAATCAACAAATAAATCTATTTTGAAGGTACATGTCATTTTGAGATAGAGAGTAGAAAACATACATAAGGAGAAAGATAACTATCTACTATAAAAATCATCAACTCAAGGATTAATTTGGTGTACAGGTGCACCCACCTAGGTTCTACAGAGCCTGAAGAGTAGAGAATTTTCAACCAAAACTAGGTTGATCATGTTCATTAGTCAAGTCACTTGGGAAGGTTGATTATAGAACTTGGAATATTCTTAGATCTTTCCAATCTGTTGATTTGGGAACCAACAAATCCAATCCTTTAAAGAGATTCATTGAATAAATAAGACATTTTGTAATTAAGATCTACAAAGATTAATGTAGAAAACTATTAGTTTATTGGATTCATATTATTCTAAATACACTCCATGGAAAAAATCCCATGATTGTTACAACATCAATGCACAAAATGTAACACCCCTACTTATGAAATTAAACACAACCGACCTTATAGTTCTCTCTACACACTATAGGACCTAGGAATCTCTAATTACACCCCCCCCCCAGATTTTCTAGCCTCTGTTGATCATCCTTGAAATTTATTTTGTAATGGAAGATATGTTACAAGATACAGACTGACAACTTGCATAAAACATGCAGAGCCACCATAAATTGGTTGCAGAGAATCATCTACTAGCTAGAATGATTGATCTTCCATTTTGTTTATCTTCCCTTTTGTCCCAATGCCAGATTTCTCTAGAAATCCTATCAAACTTGTGGTCCTTTCCACTATTGTTCATGGACGGTTAGTGTCACAGAGGACCAAGGGATGCAAGATACCCAAATCCCCCTCTTTCGGGAGAAGATTTGAAAAGTGATCCTCAAGGGGTACAAGATGTCATCATAGAATCATCTCTTAATATTTTATTTGGATTACCTTTTGAACCCTCCCACTCACAGAGAATTAGAGTAACACCTGTGGAGATTGGAATAATTTTCAAGAATCAAAAAAATCCTTCCCTTGCACTTGAGCATTTAAAAACATCCACACTCATCAAAGGACCTTTCAGTATCTCTACACTTGTAGACTAAAACATTTACTCACATATCATTACAGTCCTTAAAGACTTCCTAAAGCACCATCCACAACAATCATTTTCTCTTACACCATATTCTAAACACTCTTTCCAGACAACCCATTCTGAGCCCTTATTTGGCACAAGAACATACTTCTTTTAAATGCAAACAATTAACCCAAGAGGCATATTTATCTTTTGTTTTTGTAACTCAATAACTCCCAATAGTCAACTTGCAAACATGGCGACAACATGTTATCCATGCCTATAAATTATATCTTGTATTTATGGCTCTATATGTTCCTAGACCTTTTGATTCTTTGTTACAACAAATACATATGATTACTCAATATTTTAATAGGCAATACGATTATTTTACTATCTAAACTGATAAGTCATCCCCTGCATATTTGTTTGTAGTTGTCACTTCCTCCTCGGTTCTCTTATAGTTCATCTCTATTCATGGACTAAACTTTTCTCTTAGAGTACCTATACCTATTGATTCTCAGTTACAACAAATACATTTGGTCACTCAAAATATTTTTAATAGACAGCATGATTATTCTACTATCTAATCTGATAAGTCATCCCCTGCAGGCTTGATTTTAGTTTTCACTTCCTCCTCGGATCTCTTAGAGTTGTCAATACTATAACAATATTGAAGATACCCCTACAATCACAAAACCCCTTATTTCCATTTTATTTTTTTGTTTGGAAGGTACAAAAAAAAGGAGTCATGAAACAACGAATCCATCGCTATTTTGAAAGGCTCATAATATGGGGTTGTGAAATAGTGAAATTATTATTTTGGGTGTCAACACCTCTCATACCAAAATGAAAATCTACTTAGAAATCCACATCACATACTTCAACCACTATTGTTTATACAAAGCATTTAAGTCCATCCTTGAAAGAGAGCTTTTGAACAAACAATACACATTGCAATCAAAACTTGCAAAGATGAATTCAAAAATAGATAAGTTCTAACTTTAATTGAAAAGGGGGCTCATCGATGAAACCATCAATATCTAACAAATTATTAACTTTCATAGCAATTTGAATATCAAGAATCATTTGAAACCAAAAATCAACTTGTAATGGGCATTACCCTTATTTTTAATGCATAGAGGGCATTGCCCTGATTTTATATACATGAAAATATAAAGTCTCATTCAAGTTTATAGAAGGAATTTCCCTAATTTTAAATGCATGAAAATATAAAGTCTATAGAGTGCCCCATTAACATTTGTGCAGTAGCATCAATAGTGTTGATGGAAATCTACACATCCTCTGTGGTGCCGAGTTGTTTGATAGATGACCTTCTAGCACCATTAGATTTGGTTTCGACCCCATTGACATCATTTCCTCAACCCATATACCTACACATTTGGATCACCATGTGAGACCCAAATTTATATTAAAATTTCATTTTGAATATATTTTATCTTTTCGCCAAATTCATTTCACTACAAAATATGAATTATCGGTGAAAGAAACTTACTGTGAGAAGTGGGTAGCAACAAATTGGTGGAGTCATACCAAAAATTCACCATGCAAACTATTCATTGCACTTGATGCCAAAAACTATAAAACCAATATTATATTTGATAAAAAAAATTATTTTTAAACAATGTAACATATGGGAATACATAATCAAGATGGAAGTAGAATATTTTGAAAATATACCTTGTTCAAATTTTTAATAAAATCTGAAAAAGATTGCTCTCTTTCTTCTAATTTGTATGTATTTTTACTAGCATTGTAAGATAAGTCGGTTGTTGCTATGATAGATTCATGTTCTACAAAATAATAATTTTTCAAATCATACTTGTACATGCATTGCTCCTTTATTCTATTATACCAACATAATTGAAGCTCAATTCCTTCTATCCTATCCAAAAGGTCAATGAGATTATGGTAATCAAACACCCTATTACCATCCTTCCTTTGTATTCTTTGAACCCTTTTGATGTACCAGGTTCCACAAGAAACACCTTATCTTTTACTTTGACAAAATCCTTTTTCTTGTAGCACATTTAGTGGGAGGTATTAAATTTCTTTCAAACAACACCCCACAATCTGATCCAATACCAAAGCTAATTGAAACACCCTTTTTGGGGGGCCTCTCATCTCTCCTAAAGTAGACCCCACTCCTCACTTTATTCAACATATCTTTGTACAATGTCAGATTTCCATTCAACTGGTTAACCAAACAAGCTTTGAACGTATCCTTACCATCAAGTTCTACCACTGGTTTTATAGTTTTATTTACATTTTTATCAATGGAACCTAAAATTTCATCCAGCTCATGTCTCCACTCACTTTCTATTATTTTACTTTCACGATGATTGTATACCATTGAAACATAGATTGGAATATAGATTTGGAATGAGTTGGTGGAGAGTCATCAACTAGTTCATCCACAACTTGGAATGTTGAATAATTTTGGTCCTTTGTCCATAGTTTAACCCACCAAGAAGATTGTGTGGGATTCTTTGGTAACATGCAAAGAGTTGATAAAATGTATGGTGCATCCTTCAATCCTATCTTGAGGGCTTCCATAATTTTATCATTTGTAGATATTGAATCATATCTTGATAATATGTTAATGTCATGTATCCTATCTTGGTGCAATCTATTCCAGATACTTTCTTGCTTCGTATGAGATTTATTAAAATGAATCCCTTGGGGATTTTATTCTTCTTCTGCAGCTATATTAAGGGTTCCAACAACGTGAAGCAAGCTAGTGAAATCATAGACCTTTATGCTCCAACCATCCCACCAACTTTTCTAAAGAATTTCTTACATACATTTGACCCAGGCAGGTGAAAAACACGTGGCAAGTGAGAGTATTGATCTCTAAATAATCTCAACAACAAAACTATAAAGTGTCAAGAAATTTTGACATCTTGATATGCCTCTCTACTGATGAAATTTATGTTGACATTATTATTAGATTCTTTTCATAGCCAAAATAACTATAATGTAAAGAAATGTCAAACTCGTGAATCATTTTACTCCCTTTCCCAAAGAGTCAAATTATGAGACATAAAGATGTCAATCTAGTCAGCAACAATTATTAGATATGTCTTTGTGCCTAGTATCATCTCTATTCTTCCACTAGATGTACTTTTCATCTCTTTCAAACACCTATGAACATGCCTTGAAGCAATTTGCTACGCTAAACTTCAATTCTGTCAATCTATCCTCCCTATATATTCACTTTTAATCTTGTTATCATCCACTTTAAAAGTGCTATAAATCATACAAATGTGATTAAAACTTATCAACTCTTCTCCTAAAATCAAATCTTATCGACCGCTAAATTAAGGATTCACTAGACTTTTTTGTTGTGGATGTAGTCTTGGTTATGCAATCCTGTTACATGGAAACCATTATACAACCCACTTAGTCTCCATCATTCCCAAGTAATTTCATATAGAATACCTTATGTTGAATAATAGTCCATCAATATAATTTTTCTTCTTCTACCATCTCCATTTAAGGAATGACAAAAAATAGGTCCCAAATTGATGTGAGTGTTCCAAGGCTTGCTAGCACTTCAACCAAGAGACCTTAGCTTGTCTCTTCTAGAAACATAATCTCCTCTAGGTCCTAATTAGCTTATATGATTAACTAAGTCCAATTCCAACTCTTCTCTAAGAGTTCTTAACTCATGTGCTTCACCTTGAAAGACTAACACCTTTTAGCTAGTTCAAATCTTCACTTCTTCCACTACACCTAGAAAGATCTAAGTGCCAACTCCATTCTAGCATTCAAAGATTCATTGCAAGGGTAATCATCATCATTGAAACATTCCATTTACTTCCATTTGGATTCATTTTTACAGATCTCATGACCATTTTCAGTCGATTCCAAGTTTATGTCTTCAAGAGGCCTAATTGGGCTTATTTCCTTGTAGCCTTTTACAGTGTGTTTTTCCCACTTCTTCCAAAACTTTCCCAAAGAATTTGAAAAAATAGTCACACTTTCAGATACCCTTTATCACTTTACAAGATATTTTTAAGTTTTTAGTTTCCCAAGCCCTTCGTACATAGGGTTCCTACAATCTAGGTCCAATATGGCTAATAGGTCTAATTTATAGGACTATCTGCAACCTAGTTGAAAACTTGCTCAAAACTTGGTCAAATTGATTGGTAATAACTGAATCCTCCTATTATGTCAATATATGAATATTCCCTATCTGAAACTGTACCTAGTCCATACAGTGTTTCACTACCCTGCAAGATATGCTCAATCTTTCATCTCCCAAACCTCTAACCAGACAGTGTCTACTCGCCTAGGGCTTGGCACTAAAAATAGAAAATTGAACTTTCATGACTCCTAATCCTAGATATGTATAGACTAGTGAATCCCCTTTCATATCCAACCACTTTCAGGAAGATCCCATGGTTATTTTTCATGGGGGATCCATGAAATGACTGACTGGTCAAGACAGGACCAGTGGACTCTCTAGATTGAAAACAATTTAACCACGACCCTAGATTAACTACAAACTACTAGATCAAAAAATGAAAAACACTACAAACTATCCTAAGAATACAAAACAACAACTAAGTCAGCGCATTCAAACCATTAGGTATCATTGTCACACACAAATGTTCAGATTCTCTGAAAATACAGAGTTGCTGAGTTCTATTCAATCTCAAAACTTGTTACAATGTCTCCCTCTCTCAAGATTCAAGCCTCTCCTCACATTATATGCATCATTCCATGTTTCAAGGCCTTGTTTTTTTATTCCCCACTCCTATTTTGTAGGGGGGTCCAAGGTAACCGAGTTGCATGCAACATTTGCAATTATTGCAAATGTTGTCAAAGCAACATTTTAGCAACTTTTGGCATCTTTGCCATTATGCCTCCTCCTTGAGTTTTAGGACCTCTAACCTCTTCATTTCAAGGATCCAAGATCATTTAAGGCCTTATGGCATCTCCATGACATCATTTATGTGTTTAAGACACATTCATGGCTCAAATCCAACATTAAGCAACTAAGCCTAAGAAATATAAAAACTACTAACAATGGCTAATTTAGTGACCTTAGTCCTAATGACTAACTCACTTATCCCACATTTCAATGACCTTCTAAGGTCTAAAAACAACCTAACTATCTTGACTTGTCCAATGTCAAGTACAAGCCAAAAATGACTAAAACATGGAGGTTAGCCTAGGTGTGCTCCTGCACCACAAAATATTTTCCATGTGTCTCTTCCACAAAAAATCTATTTTTTCCCATTATCAATGAACAAAAATTGCATCGAACCTATTGCATGTTAGATGTGAAACCAAAAACAAATGAGGAATCTTTTCATGTAAAGAGTTTACAATAATAACACGTTCATAGTGACCCATAACAATGTTCTTGAAAGAATCTATTATGATATCATAACCTACAACTCCCTCACCAATTGTCACCAAGAAATGTGATTGACATTGATTTTCTTCATTATTACCACAAAAATAAACCAATGTATCACTTTTTTCTACCTACCTAACATAATTTTTTACAACAATTTCATCTTCAATGAGGTACACGGGAATTCAACCATCTATACCATGTTTGGTTTTATAAGAAGCATACATTTTCCTAGTACCTCAAAAATTTATTCATGCTCCCTTGGTATGTATGCCAATGACTTTCTAACTTGCCTAAAACTTGTAAAAATTGAAGGACCATCTAGATTCAAGTTGCTAAAGCTATGCAATCTAGGTCCTCCCATAACTTGATCATCTCATAAAGGGATTTAGTGGATGTACTATACATTCTCCCTTCCTTTGGATGCACCAGGTTGTGAAAGATATCCTTGAAAAAATCCCAAACTGCATCTTTACCTTGTAATTTTCCTTGTCTACGCGCCTCACACACATCCTTGCAAAACCTAAAGACATCCTTCCTTTTTTCGATTCAAATAACATTTCCTTTAGGGATCTCATTCTGATAGAGAGTATAGAAACCTTTGTCTGTTCCCACCAAAGAGAACATATTGTTGATCTTTGGCTATCATTTGAAATCCTAGCAAAAATTCTGAGCTCATTTTGATTCAAATAGTCTATTCTTCTCCCTCTCCATGTATCCCTTCCATGTCTTTCATTTTTACACCTTGATTCACGATATAAACACATCTTAAAGTCATCGCATTCCAGAATCATATTACAAAATTTGTATGCCAATGATTCAAATGGGATCCCCATCTCAAAAGCCCTCTTGCAATAAATATACATATATATGTCATCAATACGATATTCATTACCATTATAACCTAGCATCGTCTTGGTATTCTTCTCTATGGCCCATAATTTTTCATCTTGTTGATCATCCATTAGGACCTTTGTGTCTAATCTCTCCCCATTTCTATTTATATGGGAATACCAATACCCCCAACATTGCAACATCAATGGTGATGAATGACCTTAAATAAGATGATAAAGAAAATAATGTAGACATTCAAACTAATCATATTCAAAATCAATTTAAACTTGTCTAGTTGACACACCTAAACTAGAAGGATCTACACTTGTAGAACCCCTATGTAGTACAGATGGTGATGATGGGACCAAGAACCTTGTCCAACTTTTTTGGGCCTTTCCATTGGTAGGCTTCTTTGGTCTCCCGACTATACCACTCCTTAAATAAATTGTACCATGTGAAGCCTCATTTGTAGTAGTTGTGTGATTCTTTGATTTCATGTGTCCATTTAGAGAACTAGCAATATTACCACTTGTTGGCACCAAACAAAACAATTTATTGCATCATGTACATTCCACTCTTAATTTTTTTTATCCTCATAGTCTGCAAGGGTTGCTTCCACCACCTTGAACAAATTAGGCTCTTGTATCTTGTTGAAATCGTCTAGAAATTTAATTGCTTGATCAATCCCAAATTGATCTCTAATCACTATTGTTTTCTTTTCTATGCTACTTGAATTATCTTCATGCTTTTCCTCTCTTAAAATGTGATGTTGATGAGACATTTTTTTCATATGATTGTTTCTAAAGTTATAATTTTTTTGCGCTACCATGGATACTTCCCCTGTTCCATAATCAATGCCACAACTTTCACAATGGATCTTTATTTTAGGTTTGCCTTTTCTAAAATACTTTGAAAGTAAGTTTATCCTCCACAAATTCTGCCATTGAATTATTCACTCTCTAATTCCAATATTCCAATACATTAGGATTAACAACTATGCTTTGTTCCACTAACTAAAATCCATCTCCCACTATTGGTTGTTTATGCATACCTTCCTCTACAATATCTCTATTGTTTTGATGGTTTGGTCTACTTTCCACTATATTTGACTCTAGTATTCCATCATCCATTGTGTCATGTTTCCTCTTAATGCCTATAAGTTGTGTTGTATCTTTCCTTTTTTGTTATTTCCTTGTACTTAAAGAACGCCAAGGCCACTGATAAAATTGAATGGATGTTCAATGAGTTCATCATCCACAATTTCATGATGGATTTCAGAAAGTGCACAACCTTTTTGACAAATCACTATGCCAACAATAGAATTTTATTCACCATTGACAATGGCATATTCCACATACATCATTGGATCCATTTGCATTCCAATCCACATGTACCTATCAATTGGCTAAGTAATAGATAAAATTATAATAAAAAAATTCAAACCACATTTACCTATCACATTCATTTCTCAAATTTACACATTCAAGTCCAATACAAAGAAAGTCAAATTTATACATTCAGGTCCAAAACAATGAAAACAAATATTTACACATTAAGGTCATAGAAATAATAGATAAAGTTGACAAAGAAGTGGTCAAGGATAAGTCTAAAGTATGGCCTAAACTGGTGAAGATAATTGAGGAAGATAGAGAAGTACTCCCATATAGAGAATGTGAGGGATTTGGTTAAAGAATGACAGAAAGGACTATTTGGGGAAGAAAATCAATACTATTCTCTGAAAATTTGGGAAAGCTCACATATGCTACAGTGGGTTCCCCTCCACATATCTAGAATTTTCTATGGAAATGTAGAGCATAGTTATCTGAACTAGACAAATTCAGATATGTTTTCAGCCTAAGATGTTATTTACAATACATTTATTCCTATGACAAGTGGACAATAAATAAATTATGCTAAGATTTGTTCTGTATGTTTTTGGGAAGGAGGAGATTTGAATTTCCTTGATTAGAGAGGAGATAAGAGAGGGTTTTGTCTATAAAAGGAGACGGGAATGTAGAGTTTTATATCGACTAGCAATAGTTTATTGTGATTTTATTAAGGGAGATGTATGGAAGGACAAGTTCAATTCAATATATATTGCATTTATGGGGATAAAAATGTTGATAATCAACTAAGAATGTTATTCAAGCTCCAAGATGAATCCTTATTGCCTATGAGTAAGTGGGTCATTGGTCCAATTCCATCCAATCATCGCCACAATGGAGTTTTATTGGAAAGATTCCTTACCATGATGGTTGAAGCCTTTGGATCATGTTACAAAGATTCAAGGATGGAAGATACATTGATGTGTGATGAGTATAAACATGTTGTTTCAGTGGTTATGATGCAAATAAAAATAAACCACAAAAATGTTTTTATTGCTAGATTTTTTTATGGTAAAGTTGTGGCTAAGAAGAAGAAAGTTTCTCAAGCTTTGAATCTGTTTCGTGAGGGATTGGCCATTATGGACATTACTCTGTTAGCCAAATTTGTGTCAAATAAAGGTGATCTTTTCTCTGTCTCTCAGCTTGAGAGGATCAATGTATTAAATGATGGTTACCTTACCATAGCCAAATGGATGTACTAGATGGTCATCTTATAAGGGAGCTACCCCCTTTGGTAGTTATCTACATAAATAAATAAATAATTACCCAAATGTTAATAAAAAATAGATAATCTTCCTTCTAAAACCCCTTTTAATTCATTAAAAATAATAAAATAGTCCATGATCCATGTGGATAAGATAATGTATAGCACGATGTTAGCACTTTCTGGTGACTATGGCGGAGCGTAGGAGGAGATTAGGGTTTCACAGCCATGGCGGTGGCAAGTAGAGATGGTTGCCAGGGCTTGCCTGAAATGGCCTGGGACAACTGTGGAGACCCCCGTGGCCCTGGGGTGACTTCCAGGAGAATGACTATAGACAGGAACATACCCGCAGAGCAGCAGTTGGACCTCACAGAAAGGATGTTTCAGCCACTACCCAAGGGAAGGAGACACAACCTAACTAGAAATGGATACGAAGAAATGAGGGGTGGCCATTAACATCTGGAGGATTCACAAAATATGTCCCATCCCCACCAGAAAAAAAGGTGATTGACATTCGAGTAGACACAGAGGACTGGAAGACTTTGGTTAAGATGCTTAAGGACAGAGCCTTTTTCATGAAATGGGGGGGTGGGTGGCCATCGTTGCCCAAACTGCGTTGTTGGGTCAATGAGACTTGGGGGTAGGAGGTAATCATTAAAAACCTTACTAATGGTTTCTTCCTGTTAATCATGGTGTCCAAACATGATAAAACAAGAGTCATGTTTAATGGGCTCTTCTTGATGGAGGGAGTTGGCTTCTATATCAAAGATTGGATTCCCAACTTTAACCCTAAATAGGGAAAAGTGGAAGAGGTTCCCATTTGGATCAGGCTATACAATCTCCCATATGAATACTAGACCCCAGGGATCTTCAAGATGATAGGAGATAAACTGGGGAAGTTCATCAAAGCGGATGAAGCTATTGAACAGAAGGATTTCAGCCAATACGCAAGAGTTTGTATTATGTGGCAGCCACATCCGCTACTGCCACATGTAGTAGAGATTTGAATGGCTGGGGGCTACTGGTGGCAAGAAATAGAGTTTGAGGAAGCAATTAGCTAATTTAGTAGCTACAAGTAATGGGGACACATGGTGGAGACATGCTCAGTTAAAAGAAATGGCAAAAAGAAGATAGAGGAATCTCCAGCAGAGCCTGTAGGCACACGGGAACCAGGACCCTCCAAACCATGGGAAGGAGAGGATCTCAGGCCTAGGGAGATGGTCAAAGAAAGAAGTCTGGAAGAGATGGAGGGAGAAGTGGTGGTCTCATGTGACGGGCTTAACCACTCCAGCATAGGACGAATCACAGCTGAGGCTCTGGAAGGAAACAACCCTCAAGACCCACAACAAGCAGTGACTGTGGAGTCAGTTCTCTGGGAGGTTGAAGAGGACTCCCGCATGGTCATGGAAGATAGTGCGAACCCAGACCCAGATATTAAGGTACAAAGTGTGATTTTGGAGAAGTCCACTGAGGCTAAGCCAGTTGACCCAGAATGGGGCAGGGGTGAGGAGGCGCAAGTGCAAGACATACTACCCTTCAGGTCCCCCATGAGGATGATGATCCCCTTCCTCAGGAATTTCCTAAAGATTGAAGAGCTCATGGAGGAGGGAGAACTTACTTATAGGGATGAGCTCAAGCTCTCTGAAAGGGATACTATCTCTCAATCCCAGGCAAAAAAATGCAATGCCAATAATATCTCGAATAAGAGGGGTAGGAAAAGTATTCAGCAACTGCTAGAGGAAGCTGGCAGCATGAAGGGTCAAACTTGTCTGAGATCCAGGAGGGACATGGTCCTTCCTAGGCAGAAATGAAGTTCCTTACATGGAATGTTAGGGGCTACAATGCCCCTGATAGAAGATGCCTGATCAAGAGATCTCTTGATCAGGCGAAAGGAGATATTGTTTGCATTTAGGAAACCAAAATGGAAGATGAGGAGGCTGCAAAGGTTTTAGGTGTTAGACAGCAGTGGTCTAGTTTTTTTGTCAAAGCTATGGGGGCTTTAGGGGGCCTGGGAATATTGTGGAACCCTAGAATTCTCAAAGGAGAGCCCCTAATCAAGAAGAGGAGCTGGAGATCTTTTCACTTCTCCTCCTTTACTGTCAAACTCTCAAGGATCTTGATTAATGTTAATGGACCCACCAAATCTAATGAGAAGAGGGAAATATGGTAGGAGATTGGTCTTTTTCTAGCAACACTGGGGAATGAATTTTGAATGGTAGTAGGTGATTTCAATGCTACTCTCAAATTGGTGAACAAATGAGGAGGGGCTCGCACCCTAGGCCCAGTTCAGAATGATTTTTAGAACTTTGTACAACACAATCACCTATGGGAGGTCCCTGTCAAAGGTGGCCTTTTCATGTGGACAAATAGAAGAAAAGGTTTTTCACACATCACTGAGAAACTTGATAGGATTTTTTTGGTAGGAGAATGGCAGGCTCTGCCTATTGTGTTCAAAGGTAACATTCTGGGATTGTCAGGTTCTGACCACTATCCAATTTTGCTGGTGGTCCAGCAGGACGGGATCCCAATCAGGTGTCCTTTTAAATTTGAGAAGATGTGGCTTTGAGTGGAGGGGTTTCAGTAGTTGGTTGCTGATTGGTGGCTAAATTGGCCTAGGGTTGATGGAAATGTTGCCTTTCAGTTCTTCTCCAAACTTCAACACCTCAAGCAGAAACTGAAGGAATAGAACCACCTTCATTTTGGCAACATCTTCAAGGCAAGAGTAGAGGTTGAGGCAGACTTGGTGGCCCTGAACAACAAGGTGTTGGAGCATAGGATGGATGAGGTGGACTTCCAAACCAAACAGACCCTAATGGGCAAATATTCAAAAATAATGAAGAGGGAGGAGATACATTACAAACAGAAATCAAGAGAGAACTGGTTGAGAACAGGGGATAGGAATACCAAATACTTCCATAGTTATTTGAAGGTTAGGCGGAACATAAAATGCATTCTTTCCATATAATACAAGAATGGGGCCCTCTTGGAAGACTCTGAAAGCATTAACAAAGAAGCAGTTGATTTCTTCTCGACACTTTGGCAAGAGGAACAGGCAGATAGAAAGACAACATAGAATAAGGTACTGAGAATCATTCCAAACATTGTATCAGAAGAGGACAACTAAATGCTCATGAACACAATCATGATGGGGGAACTCAAGGCTGTGGTTTTTGGTATGGGTGGAGACAAGGCTCCAAGGTCGGATGGCTTTCAGGCCTTTTTTTACCAAAAGTTTTGGGAGCTTCTCAAAGATGATTTGGTACGGGTGGTGGAGGAGTAAAGAAGAGAAGGATTTATTTTGAAAGACTTTAATAACACCTTAATCACCCTCATCCCAAAGAAAGGGCAGCCAGAAAGGTACGATGATTTCAAACCCATTTCCCTGTGTAATAATGTTTATAAAATTATCACTAAGATTTCTGAAAATAGATTAAAAACTCTCTTAGACTCTCTTATCTCCCTGGAAAAAAGTGGCTTTACACCCAACCGTAGAATTGTGGATGGTATCATTGTGGCCCATGAGGTGATACATACTGCCAGCAAAGGTAAGGCTACGCATATGATGCTCAAACTTGACATCCACAAAGCCTATGACAGAGTAGATAGGGGGTTTATGCTTGAGGTTTTGAGGAGTTTTGGCTTTGGGGAAAGCTTGCTAAAATGGATCAGAAGCATGATCTCAGATTTTAGAGTTTTGGTTCTCATCAATGGCAGCCCACAGGGGTTTTTTAGCACTAGTAGGGGCATCAAACAAGGCAACCCAATTTCCCCGTTCTTATTTATCATCATGGTTGAGGTTCTGGGGAGATTAATTTCCAAATATAGACTGGGTGGGGCTTGGAAAGGCATATAGATTGTGAATGGGATACCTCCTACATCCCACTCACAATTCACAGATGATACTTGTTTTTTTGGGGTGGCTTCAATGGCAGAAGCCAAGGTGATGAAACAGGTGCTGATTGATTATAGCTTGGTGTCAAGACAGTCAGTAACCTGGGAGAAGTCTGAAAGATATTTTTTCCACACAGAACCAGGACTACAAAGATCCATTTCTAGTCTCTTTGGTGTACAGATTGGGAAATTCCTTGGTTCCCCTTTGTTCGGTGGCACGGGGAGTGGACCTATCTAGAAAAAGTTGGTGGAAGATTGTAGGGACAGAATGGATAGCTGGAAAGGGCAGTGGCTTACGCTGGATGGGAGGATCGCCATGATTCGTGTTGTAATCTTGGTGATGCCAATATACTCTATGGCATGCTTCAAAATTCCCAAAAAAGAGATTCAGTCAATATAGTGGAGCATGTAGAAATTTTTGTGGAATGGCTCACAAGAGGGTGACAAGATCCCCTTAATGGCTTGGTCACATGTGAGAAAACCAGAAGGTGGTGGAGGAGCGGGGGTGAGGGATTGGTTGCTCTTCAACATAGCCCTTGGCACCAAGCTCATCTAGTAGATGTTCTGTGCTGGGAAGTAGAGATGGGTTAAAATCCTGAGAGCCAAATACTTGGACAACCAGGAAGATGATCGGATCATGACTATTGTGGATCCTCTGAGAGGTTCGACCATATGGAACTTCCTCCTCAATTGTAGAGAATTAATCACTGACCACCTAACATGGAAGATAGGGAATGGGAAGAAGGCTGATTTTTAGCATGACTCATGGGATGGGGGACAAGTTTTGGCTTCCTCTGGGGTTCCCCATAGAGTGATCACACTTATGTAGCAACTATGGGGTACCAGAGTTAGAGACTATATAGATAACCAGCCATCAGACATGGGCTACCCAAGAAATTGGAAGGACCCCATGACACTGTAAATCAGCAACAAAGACAAGGAATGCATGAGACAAATCCTAGATGGAAGAGAATTAATTGCATCTCCTGTGGAGGACCAACTCATTTGGAGTGGTGCCAAAAGTGGCATTTATTCAGTGAAGCTTGGGTACATGCTTCTGGAAGGGAACCACAACAAAATTGATTGGGAGATGAACCTATGTTGGAGTAAGGAATGCCTTCCCAAAGCTGGTGCCTTCACTTGGCTCGCAGGCAATGACAAAATCCTTACAGGCACATGACTCCAATGCATGGGGTTCAAGGAACCCTTCAGATGTCCACTGTGCAAGGAGGCAGAAGAAATGGTCGATCACCTTCTACTCCACTATCGCTTCTCCCAGGAAGTGTGGAACATGGCCAAAGCCAAATTGGGATGGGCCTGCCCTGTGTTAGAAACCTTGGAAGGATGGTTGAAAGCATGGCCAAAGATGAATCAGGGGTCAGTTTTTGGAGCAGCATGGAAGGTAATCCCATCAACAACGCTATGGGAACTGTGGAAGGAATGAAACAGGAGAATCTTCCAAGGAAAGGATGAGGTGCTTGCTACCTTTGGCCAGTGACTAGAAATTGCTATAGCAGAAGTCATCTCCTCAACTGCCTCCTCATCCTGTAAGCAAAACCCCTGCTTTATGAGGTTTGACACTCAGCTTCAAGCCAAGATTCCCACTATTAAATTTTACCCCGTTAATGGGCCTTCAAGGGTTACTCCTTGCTTACGAAGAATGAGATGTGCTTGGCAACCACCACACAAAGGATGGATCAAAATTAATTTTGACGGGGTAGCTAGAGGTAACCCAGGCACGTCCGGGAGTGGATGCATATCTTGGGACTATGAAGGCAACATCGTAGCACTCACAGCAAAGAGGTTATGAGATGGAACCAACAATGAGGCAGAGTGTGAAGCTGCAAAAGAGGTGACTTTATTGGGAGTAAAAATGGGCTTTTGGAAGGTTCACCTAGAAGGGGATTATGAGTTCATCATAAATGGGATCAAGAAAGGAAACCTGGAGTCATGGCACCTTGATAAGCATATTAAATAGATTAGATGCTTCTTGTCAAAATTTGAGGATTTCCAAATTTCCCATGTGTATAGGGAAGCAAATGGGGAGGCCAATAAATTAGAAAACCTAGGAGCAAGTAAACCCCTCAGAAATCATAATTCCACACTCGAAGATTTCACTCTACTCAAAATGGATTAATTTGAAGTCAATTTCCATTGCTTTTCATCCACTTGTAATAAGGATGCATAATTATTACCCATATCAAACACTCATTGGAGAGTAATGCCACACATGTGATAATACGCAAGCAGTAAGTATAGGCGCGTCTTCCAGATCCTTCTTGGATGCATTTAAAGTGGAAATTGGCCCTTTTCTCAGCACACTTTGAGCAGGTTTGAAGTAGAGTAGACAAAATGGAAGCAAACTTTACACTGGAATCATGCAACCAAACCCATTCTTACAAGGGAAGTGTCACGGTTAGGTGTCTGAAGCATATCTTCCTCTTCGAAGATACGGCCTTTCTGAATGCTATCATGGAGTTTTTCGACCTGAATTTTATGGATACCTACTGGAGGAGGAGGATGAACCTGGATGTTGCATCTTTGTTTGTTGCTCTGGCGCTGATGGTTGAGGAGTCAAAGGAAGAGGTCCGTAAGGTAACTTATGCAAGCATTGATCTGCAGTGGTTGTTGGGGGTGGATGAAATCGTCAATAGGGCCAAGTTGGGTGTCGGGCTAGACATGGGATTGGAATCATGGAGGAAAATTAGAGGTGGAAATAGCTCCATGCAACCCTTGGTGATTTGGTCATCTGCTACCCCTCTGGAAGTACATCTGTCGAAGGCTTCCAAGGCATGGCAGAAGATGCTCACCCTCCTACAGGTGAACATTGGGGAGGAAGAGGCTAAACACAAGGGCTTCAGGAAGACAACCCCTAGGAAAAATGTGCACCCTCTAGGTGAACCCCTAAGGCATCAACTGGTCAGAGGAGGATGAGAAGCGACCGAGGCACCCACAAATGTAGAAATGTGGGTTGATACATCACTGTTTGGTGAGAGGACTGCACGCAAAAAGGGAAAGCACAAGGTCATAGTGGAGGATACTCGTGCCATCCCAAACTTCTCCAAGGAAGATGTTGTAGCCTGGTTTAAAGAAAAATGAGGCGGGGTGGCTTACTGTGTGGCGGGGCGTATTCCAAGGTCTCTATTTTGGGAATTTCCCAGGGTGTTGATGCGTTTTGTATTTGCATCAACTTTAGCTATAGGTGTATCTTCGAAGGCACTGTTGTTTTTTGGGATGTTAATATCCTTTTGCTTTTAGTTTTATGACTATAGGGCTAGATGCAGGGGTAGATAAATAAGCAATCTGAATGTAATGGGGCAGCCAAATGAAATTGGCTTTATAATGTAATTTTCATATTTCAATATCAATACAAAATGTTACCAATCAAAAAAAAAAAAAAGATAATGTATAGCAACAGCGTCATCTTATATTGCATAAGGAAACAAGTAACATATGAAAATGAGTCTGCTATAGAATCTATCAGGGTATATATATAAAATGAGTTGAATATTAAAGGCATCTAGGAACACTTTGAATATTAAAGGCATCTAAACTTTCAAGAAGGTTCAATACCCTGTACTTGTAGGACTTCAACAAGCCATTCTTAGTTAAATTCAGGCCTCTTATTTGATCCACTACCAACTTAATATCTCCAAAGACTCTGAGGGACTTGATACCCTTCTTTTCAGCAAGTAGGAGGCCTTGGATCAAAACCTCATATTCAGCAACATTGTTAGTGCAACTGAATAGCAATCTATATGAAAAATAATATTTCTCCAAGCTTGGAGAAATAAGCATTACCCCTGCTCCACTACCATTTTTATTCCTAGCACCATCAAA
>MU227203.1:1323910-1336730 GCA_018584345.1 Thuja plicata
AGGAGCAAAATACTACAAATATCAAACTACCTTCCAACCCTTTACAAGATGAGCCTCGACTCATACTTATACCATTTTGAAGGCCAACTGCATTTCCAGTAATAACTTCCAGATCAGATCTTTTCCTGTTTAGCCACCGCTCCACCCCTGAAAGTCATCACCTCAAAATATCAACATAAATGCCTCTCTGTAGAAGCGGCCATGTCACTCTAGAAGAATCACAAAAGTCTTGAAATACAATAACTGCTCTGCACCTGTCAATTGTATGCTTTGATCCTTTCCAAAATCTTATCCTCCGCAAAAAATATGATTCTTTCCCCTTGAGAAGACCTGATCAGAGATCACCCGACTGCTTCTTGCATAATCCTGTAATTAGCATACTCTGATCAAATCTGGAAATCCCTGTAAAATCGAACAAAACATTCTGCTTTGTCGCTTACTCGCAGCCTTTTATATTCTATTTCTGTTTCATGCGCGAGTGCGCGACGAGCCCCCTCTTCTTTTAGTCACAAACTTGCGAGCTATATCCTCATAACACTTCCCTTTCGGCGACTGAGCAATGAGCATCTTTCCTTTGTTAATCGCTCAGTCGCGAGCTGCCTTCTTTTAGTCTTTATTCCTCAGCGGGTGCGCGAAAGCATCTATTCTTTACTCGGTCGCACAGTCACGAGTGTATCCTTCTTTATCTGTAATGTCTGGCGACAGAGCGACGAGCACATCTTTCTCTTGGTCGCGCAGTCGCGCAGACTTTACTTTGTCTAACATTTTACGCATGAGTGCGCGACGAGCTCTTCTTTTCTTCAATCGCGTAGTCGCGAGCTGCATTCTTTTCGCCTTTATCCATTGGCGACTGAGTGACAACTTCTCCTTTTGCTCGGTTGCACAGTCGCCACCTATTTTGCCTTTGCCTTTTTTCTTCAGCGAGTGAGCGACCGAGCCCTACTTTTCACTCGTCGCGCACTCGCAGGCAGCAATCTTTTCCTCTCTTTTGCTCGGCGACTGAGCGACGAGCAGCTCTTTCTTGTGGTCGCGCACTCGTAGGGAGAATTATGTTTGTCCTCATTTTGCAGCGACTGAGCGACGAGTAGCTAGCCTTTCTGAATCGCTCAGTCGCTCTCTCGCCTTTCTTTTACCTTTTCCCTGGCGACTACGCGACAGCGTGGATCCTCCAGCTCGTCGCGTACTCGCGAGCATCTTGTACCTCACTTGACAACCTCAGCGACTGAGCGACGAGCTGATCATCTCCTTCGGTCGCTCGGTCGCTGACCCTTTTGCCCCTTGAAAACTATCTGCGCGACTGCGCGAGGAGTCCATTTCTCAGCTCGTCGCTGACTCGCCAGCTGGGAACCTGTCATGAAATAAACACTGCGACTGCGCGATGACCGCCGTAAGTGCTGCACCCACTCAGTCGCAGAGCTCGAGCGTCCTGACATAGACTGACCGCGACTGCGCGATGACATCAAATACAACTCGTCGCGCACTCGGGGGGAAAAGGACTGATGCAGGAAAAGGTTGCGACTGAGCGACGACTGCGAATGATAGCTCGTCGCGCAGTCGCGCAACTTAAAACTTGAGCAAAGTTTTTACGCGATTGACATAAAAGCAAAATTTGAAAAGGGCTGAGCCATTTTGGGCGGGAAAACATAGAGGAGGCCAAATTGCAAAGGATGGGGAAATTTGGTCAACAGTAGCCTTAACTACATGTATCAGCACCTTACTCCCTTCTCTTCTCTACTATTCAGAAACTGTGTTCGCATTCAATTCCTCTGCCATATCACATTGCATGTTTAATACTACGTCCATTCTTCCCCAATCAATATCTAATAATGGAAATAGTGAGGACCAGAAGATGTTCATTTCAATCCCACAAGTTTATCACCATTTCACACCTTCTTTCTCATTTCCACGTTATTTTAGCCTAGCTGCACATTTTGTTTGCATTCATTAAGTATTACCTTGTTGGGATTAATGGGAAGTAGTACTTAGAGGGGAGAGGTGAATCAGTACGTCTGAAACTTTTAATACTTTTCACCTTTCATCATTAGTAATCATTCTTTACTATATTACTAACCACATCTGATGTTCTTTCTTATGTATGTAATATTAATTTATAATCTTTAATTGTTTGCAACATTCATAGAAACATTCATGAAAGTAATAAACACATAACACAAGATATTATATCGCAAAAAACCCCCTGTTAGGAAGTAAAAAATGTGGTGGGGATGGCACCCACAAAAATTCACTATCTACAGAATGGAAGGGAGTCGGTAAAGGCTTACAATTGATCACTTCTGATGATCTACCCTATTAGGAGTATTAAAGTGGAGACCTGTTAAGATCTACTCTATTAAGAGCTTTAGCAACACTAATGAAGTGTGCACTCGGTTAAGAGATTTACAATAGGACTGTTAAGTCCACCTTTCTTGAAAGGATTTCTTAAGTGTACTACACTTGTTAGAATGAGTATAATATGTTTGACCTGACTATATAAAATCTATTATTGTTGAGCACAGATCCATTAAAGCTCTCATAATATGAATATCACCCATAGTGATTTATTAATACCTTTTCTCTGCTCATCGGTAGCCTGTGTTCTATTCTTGAAACTGATTTGATCCTTTTCTATCCTTCTGCATGAATTCTCTTGTCTAATCCTTAGATGCTCTCAGTGGCTACAATCATCATCAAACAACATGTTCACAATAGATTGAGTATCTATTTATACAAGTATTTGACCTATTCTACAATAACGCATTACAATGTTAACTCTCAATCCAAGGTATACAACTTAACCTTGATCCTTTAGTTTGCATGTTTTAAAGTAGTTGAATTGGTTAAAAAAATAATAATAACATTGCTTCCTCCACACATAATGGATTTAAAACAAAACAAGAAGCTAAATATAAAACTTCAATGATTTATCTGACGTGGAAAATCATATCCACTTTTTGCGAGATGTAACTGACTGTCGGTTCTTAACCATCGGGTTAAACTGAAAGTTTGTTGGTGTTCCTCTCTTTGTTATTCTATTGGGTTGCACTGTTGGTTACTCATCGGGTTCCCTTGTCCTTTTTTTCATCAGGTAACACTTAATAGTGTTTGTCGGGATGCTTTGTACTTGGCAGTATCGGGTAACCTTAGCGTCGGGTAGTGTTGTGCCCTGTCTGTCAGTGTAGTGTAAACCGATGGTGTAGATCATGTTTTTCCTTGTATATACTAATGGAAAAATATAATGCCTTCAATCTCCCCCTTTGACATTAGTATCAAAAACTGATATGTGCATAGTACTAAAGTGTTTAGTATATACATCATGTATATAGATTTGTCATTATATGACTCCCACTAACTGTATGCATCGGTATAGTATAAGTATATGTACATTTATACTTGCCTCTGTACTATACATTCCCTGTTCTTTGATCTTTCAACTGACTTACTGTACAAATCATTTCATCCTTCACCCTTCATTTCCCCTTTTATAGTTGACTGTACATATCATTTCCCCCTTTATTTGATACTCATGAAAAAAATGTACAACTTATAAGTTGTCAAAAATGTGACAAAAATGTGTAACTTACAATGTGTCAAGAATATGTGAGTGGGTGTTCTTGATATCTTCGAGCAATTTCTCCCATTTTTCTTTTAGGAGTTCTAGTGTCATGTGCTCTAGCTCTATTTGTGCATGCATATATCATAAATGTTATCGAGGACAAACATTTTTGGGGTGGCAATTAGTTCTCTTGCCTTTTTCATATGTTGTTGCAGTAGTGAGAGTGTTGGTAAGAGTTGTGCTTGAAGCTCATTTACCTCATCTCTGAATTTTGTCTCTGCAATCTGTATGTCTTGTCTCAATTTTTGAGCTTGCTTGAGCTGCTCATTGTGCAATTTGATTGCCTCTTCACTATTCGTGAGACTTTGTACACTTGTCTGAAGATCAACATCTATCTATGCTATCTTGTCAATATACTCCTTGGTGAGTTGATCAAGCGTGCATAATTTCAGTATCAAGGTAATAGCTTCTGAGATTATTGGATCTATTGTGCTACCCAGTTCAAAAATCTTTACCTTTTGCAATGCCACTTCTTGGCTTATCTTTTCAGCTAACTTGAATTCATATTTTTTTTCAAGTCTACCTTCCATTGCCTTCTTAGCATCCATGTTTTGAGATGTTATTGCATCTGTGAGAACCACCAATTGATCAAGCATTGGGGTTGTTTGATCAACATCTACATCAGGCACAATTTGTTGAATTATTCCTCATACTACTTCAAGTACCTTTGCCTCTTTTGTGACTTTTCTCAATTTTTATTGCATTGCTTTCCTCTCACAAAGTCTTGCATACTTTGTTAATTCACTTGGATCCAATGTCATGGGATCACAAATTGGAATCTCAATGATTTCATCCAGAGTCACTAGATTCTTATGCTTTCTTTTCTTCTTCCTTGATATTTGTGTGGACGCAGATGTATGAACTACCATTGCTAGTTCATTTTTCTTTTCTGATGCGCTTGGTGAAGGCTTTGTTGAAGATGCTTCTTGTGTTTTCTGCTCAGGGTTCACCTGTCAGTTTGGTGAAGACATCTCTCCATCAACCTTGGGTGTCTCGGTAGATTTTTCTTCTGATTTATTCTCCTTCTCATCTGCCTTAGCTTCTTCACCTTTTTCTTTTTTCTTGTCCTCTTCTAATTTTTGTGCTTCCTCTTTACTTTGATCAGTAGAATTTTCTTTTTGATCATCGGTTTCAGCTTGTTCTGCAGTTGTATCCTTTGTTGCATCGGTTGTGTCCTTTGCCTTTGCATCACCCTTGTCCTCGGGTGTTCTTGTATCTTCTGCAGTATATCCTTCATTACCTTCTAGTATATTTATGGCCTTTATTAGCATTGGCATATTATCCTGAGTGCTCACTTGTGTTGTATCTTGATTTATGTCTAGCTCATCGGTTTGATCCTATTGAGTAGTGACATCTTCATCCTTTTGGATTTGGTCGGCAGGGTCCAGTCCTGTGATGTCAATTATTGATGTGTCCAGCCATATTTCATTAGCAACATCCATTTCTTTGTTTGCTTGGGTCTCCAATGCTTGTTGCTTGATTTGATCCTTAAGATATATAAAGATTACATCATCTTCTTTTTGTGGATCCTTATTAGAGTCATAATGTGTGATATCTTGAATGTCAAGATCATCCATGACTTTGTCCAAATCAATTGGTTCCATATCTTCAACATTGTCCAAAGCAATGTGCTTAGGACTGGTATTATCTTTTTCCTCCTCTACATGAGGTGTTTCGGTGAGAAGTAAGTGATTCTCATGACTTGTTGACTCTGCAGGCAGATCTAAGAGTTGTCTCCATTTGGTCTTGGTCATGGTATCCATCTCTATAAAGTTATCTTCTAGCACTTTGTAAGCTCTAATTTTAGCTACAAATTTGCTTGAGTGCTTCTTAATTATTTCCTTGATCTCTTCCATCTTTGATTCGGGAGGCATAAATGTGACAAGTACCCTCTCCCTTGCTCCTCTTTCTATATGAAGAGCATATGACCATTGTTGAGATATTTTGTTACCCAGCTCTTTGGGTTTTTGGTTGACAAATTTAGCTGGTACATATTTAAATTTTACCATTACCTTGATGATTGCTTCTTGTATCTTATTTTGGTCCTCTGGCTTAAGTTTATCTGATTGTCTGATTTTCCTATCAGACATGGTGCCAGTTGTAGCAATTGAATTAGCAGCCTCATCAATTGTTTAATTTCTGAAATTTTTCTTAACTACATCCGGCTCATCCTCTTTAGAATCTTCAATGTCAACTTTAGTCTTGCCCATTCTTTTCCTCCTCTTTGTAGGTGTTTTTTTCTCTATTTTCTTCTTTGTTTGCTTTGTTGGCTACTTCCTCTTATAGGTCCTTACTTAACCTTTCTTAAGAGGTTTGGTATCGGTCTTAGCAGTTTGGCTCCTTGTCCTTTGTTTCTTTGTAGGAGGTGGAGGTGTATCAGATTGAGTTGCCTCATATCTGATTTTTTCTCATCTTTCCCTTCACCGATGGTACCCTATTCATCAGTTTGCTCTATTTGTTCCTCCTCATTAACCGATAGAATCTTTTCAAGATTCTTAACCATCTTATTATTTTTGTTGACAGTCTTCTTGATGACTAGGCCAGTTTTTATCTTTGACTTGGCCTCTTCATAAGTGCCAAACCTTGGTTGTTTGTTGTCAATTGGCTCATTGATCAATGCATCAATAGCATTGGTTACTTGATCTATGTTGATTTCATAATCAAGAGGGGCTAACCAAGTTGTTCTTGGTACAACCGGTTTTGTGTGGGTAAAGTCTGTATCCACCATAAAACATATCTCATCCCTATGTTTTTCAATTAGTTTCTTAGGGATCCTCACTCTTTCCATCATCTTTTCCTTGAATTCAAGGAAGTATGCAGTCATAACTGAATCAAAATTATCTCCTAGTGACTTAATAAGTTCACTAATTTGGTGTGTGAATGGTTTTGTAGTATCCCATTTCACTTTTCCTACTGCAGGAAAGTATTCTTGAAAGTAGAAAAATATACACATGATAAGTGAGCCAAACTTACATGTGTTAGTCTTTGTAGACCTATTGTTTTCATGTTCTCATCAAGTTGCTTTAGCGGGATCTCACATAGATCCATCTGAATTCCCTTTGTCACTATCTTGTAAGCTATGCTTACTACTGTATATGCAATGTAATTAATCCTACTTGCTTGGAAGATCTTGTAGCCAATTACACATGCATCGAACCTCAATTCCTCGTCGGTGATAATGTTTACCTTAAGGCCTCTGTTATCCCACATATCTTTTGTGAGCTTTTCAACTTCGGGCCTAGAGAGATGCTTATGTGCCTTAGGCTTGTCAGTTATTAGATAACTAGTTACAGTATGAAGGACATCCTTAGTGATTTGCTTAGTTTTATCTAACCATAGCTTCTGATCATGCATTCTACTCAAAACTAACCTAATCCAGACAATTTTGAAGTTCCTCGGGAAATATAGGGCATTAGTTATCCATTTAACCTCTAAGTGTTTGTGCTCTTCCTTCAAGTTCCCTTCTGCATCACACAGCTTCTTGTAAGCTTCATCCATCTGTAGATCACCTATTTCAACAATCTTGCGGTGAATGTAGGACCTTATGTCCTCTATTAGCAAAACCCTAGGTGGAATCTTAGAAAATGCGTCAGATTCATCAGGTTGTGATGCAATCTCCAGGCATATCTTGTACTTTGGTTCCACATAGGTGTTGTTCTTTATCAGCCTAACCATATTCTTCTTGTCATTCTTGATCTTTACAATTCTTGAGATGGTTGCCATCATTTTTTAAATTTAGGGCTTTCTTGAAAAATAATAACAGAGTTCTTCGGTACCCTCGATACTTACTTTGATCTGTGAAAATGGTGAGTGATATGTTTGGAGTGTGTTGGATCAAGTCGAGGTCTCTCTTCTATCTGATCTTTTATCACTTTGGTTTCACTTTGCTTTTTCTCTTCAAATCACGTGTGCAAAATGAAGTTCTCCCATCGAGTATTTATAGACTTTTGCCTTAAGTCTGTCATAAATTCTCAATGACTCGTCGGGTCATGAAGATGGATTTTGTAGGGAAGACTTTCAAAAATATCATCGGTGTTGTCAGGATGCTCAGAATGGCTATTAAGATTTTTGCTTTCACCGACGGATATCAGTGTTCTATCACGACAACTTCATAACTTTTCCTTACCGACGGGTGTCGGGTTACATTAGCAACTTAGCCATTTTATGTGTTGACCGATAGTTCTTGGTAAGTGTAGACAACTTATCCTTTATGTTCACTGATGATTTTTGGTATGTGTTTACTGATGGGGTTATTTTCTCAGAATTGAAACAAGAAACATAATATGCATCTTTATTTATGTAGATTTTGACTATCTATAAATTTGTATAATGGAACTGATGCAAAATATGACTTGGTGTAGTGCAGTTCCATACTTACTTGTTCAACTTAAGTGGGGGTGGTGATGTCACCAAATACATTGGATGGGGTGTCACCATTTGCATTGCTTGGTCCAGCTTCATCATTTCTTAAAGCTTTTCTCCACATTTTGTCTCTAGCCCTTCGGATATCTTCAATGGTGTTTCCATTGGGATATGTGCTTGTTTCTATCATTTGGCCTCTGCAATCTTTCTTGAGATGACCAACTTTATGACAGTGTAAGGATGCCATTCCAGGGTTTGTCCAGTCTCTGGACCTTTTGGTCCATGCTCTCATGCAGTTTGTAGAAATGTGACCATATCTACCACTTGTTGTACAATTTATCCATGTCCTGTAGTCCCATACATATTGATTACCGATTCTCTTTCGTTGATAGGGAGTTTCTTAAACTTTAGGCTTCCAAGCTTTCCTTTTCTTTTTCCAGCATTCAAGACTTGTGTGCCTATTCATTTTGCATGTAGGACAATATTTTTACATGTAGGTTTCCTTCTTTGGTTGATCCATCTTAGACTTACATTCATATGCTTTATGTCCTTTCTTGTTACATTTATAACAGAATCCTATGAATGAAGATGTAGATTTAGGAATACCTTTCATTTTGCCTACACACATTTGATGTGTGGCCTTGCTTTCCATAGTGTTTGCATGTCATCTTTCTTGGTCTTGGATTTGCATAGATATTCTTTGGATTATCTTGATTTGATGATTCTCCATTTTCGGTAAAGCCTAGACCATTATTGTTGTTGACTCTTCGTTGTCCTTCAAGAAAATCATCCATTCTTTTATTTCTTTCTTCAACCTTTCTGATAATTCTATTATGTTGTTGTTGAACTCTAACCTCATGCTTTGGTTTTTCATTCTCTTATCTTAGTTCACCGATAGTCTGTACTCTTTCAATGAGTTCTATATTCATTATGTTTGCTTCTTGACTCATAAGAATAATCTAATTTGTAATCTCATGGTGATGCTCAACATGTCTTTGAATTTCTAACTCCTTTTCTTGTAGCTTCTTTGTAATCTTCCTTCTGTCATCAATAGCTAGTGTTCTTTCTATTTCAGCTTGTCTAGCAGAACTCATCACATCAATCATTCTTACCATCTGGGTCTCTTGACCGATTTGCAGCATCTTTATTTGCTCTGTCAGATGTTGATTGATCTCCTTTAGATTTTTGATGTTCTCTTCTAATGTATCTGATGCATTACTTTTATTTGATCCTAAAGATTCAAAGAATTATGGAATCTCTTCTTCTTGATAATCTTTTTCATTTCTCCAAGTTTCCATACCTTTTCTCTCATCCAACAGTTCTCTCATCTTAATCCTTGCTTCTTTATACTATTCATCAAACATCTAGATTTCAAGATTTTTATTCTCAATATTTTTATCAAGCTTGTACTTCTCCATCGTATTATCTTTGCTCTTAAGCCTTTAATATTTCCAAGAAGAGACTTGGCTCTGATACCAATTGTTGGGATTAATGGGAAGTAGTACTAAGAGGGGAGGGGTGAATCAATACCTCTAAAACTTTTAATACTTTTCACCTTTCATCATTAGTAATCATTCTTTACTATATTACTGACCATATCTGATGTTCTTTCTTATGTATGTAATATCAATTCATAATCTTTAATTGTTTGAAACATTCATGAAATTAATAAACACATAACACAAGATATGATATCGGAGAAAACTCATGTTAGGAAGTAAAAACTACGGTGGGGATGGCACCCACAAAACTTCACTATCTGCAGAATGGAAGGGAGCCGGTAAAGGCTTACAATTGATCACTTCTGATGATCTACCTTTTTAGGAGTATTAAAGTGGAGACCTGTTAAGATCTACTTTGTTAAGAGCTTTAGAAACACTAATGAAGTGTGCACTCGGTTAAGAGATTTATAGTAGGACCGTTAAGTCCACCTTTCTTGAAAGGATTTCTTTAAGTGTACTACACTTGTTAGAATGAGTACAATATGTTTGACCTGACTGTATGCAATCTATTATTGTTGATCACAGATCCATTAAAGCTCTCATAATATGAATATCACCTATAGTGATTGATTAATACCTTTTCTCTGCTCATCGGTAGCCTGTGTTCTATTCTTGAAACTGATTTGATCCTTTTCTGTCCTTCTACATGAATTCTCTTGTCTGATCCTTAGATACTCTTAGTGGATACAATGATCATCAAACAACATGTTCACAATAGATTGAGCATCTATTTATACAAGTATTTGACCTATTCTAGAATCACGCATTATAATGTTAACTCTTGATCCAAGGTATACAACTTGACCTTGATCCTTTACTTTGCATGTTTTTAAAGAAGTTGAACTGATTAAAACGATAATAATTATATTGCTTCCTCTACACATAATGGATTTAAAACAAATCAAGAAGCTAAATATAAAACTTCAATGATTTATCTGATGTGGAAAGTCAGATCCACTTTTTGCGGGATGTAACTGACTATCGGTTCTTCACCGTCGGGTTGAACTAAAAGTCTATCGGTGTTCCCCTCTTTGTTGTTCTATTGGGTTGCATTGCTAGTTACTCATTGGGTTCCCTTATCCTTTTCTTCATCGAGTAACACTGAATAGTGTTTGTCAGGATGATTTGTACTTGGCACTATCACGTAACCTTGGCGTCGGGTAGTGTTGTGCCCTATCTGTTGGTGTAGTGTAAACCGATGGTGTAGATCATGTTTTTCCTTGTATATACTAATGGAAAAATATAATGCCTTCATACCTATGCTTCTGTTTGCGGTTTTACTACTCAACATTCCAAATTTTGAACTTGCAGGGTCACAGAGGATGGTTTGAATGAAATGGAGGGCTTTGACATTTCATTTTCAATCCAGGTGAGGAGAACTCCTCACTAAGGCCACCATTTTCTATTGGTGGTCGACCATTTTGGTTGTTCATTTCATTTTTCATTTGGGTTTTTTACTAAATCCTTGTTTGTGTTTGGTGTTGGTTTCTGTGTTTATGAGAAAATCTATCTATGTTCATAAACACAATGAAATTTGAGGGAAATGTACACCTTTGTTCTAGTCTCACTATAAATTTCATAGTCGTTTGAAAAAAAAAATCCCATATGGATCAAGGTTCAAATTATTCATTCTTGGCATGTAGGGTTTAATATTAAATGGTTATGTTAGGGTTTTCATGTGACAATTTGTCAATGTTAAATGGTTTTGTTAGAGTTTTCATGCAACACTTTCATAGATGCTTTGGTTCATTCTATACTCTGTTATATCAGCTAAATTAACAACTCCAACTTCTATATATGTGTAAATGTAGTATATAATGGCTTAATCTACAAAATTTGTTAGCATATTTGAACATCTTGTATGGTTGTGACTCAAAATGTGCATATTGTGTTGGATTACTAAGAGGGGGGTGAATCATAAAACTATGATACTTAATACTTAAAAACTTAACTCTGATTCAACTTGGTAGGATAAACAACAGTTACAACTGAATCACCAAATATCTCAAATAACTTGCATAGACAATAAACAACATACACTTGAATTATTCAACACATTTGACAACATAATTAATGAGGAAACCTAATTTGGGAAAAACCTCTATGGGAATTGTCACCCACAAATGAAAATACTCTTTTGAAGTATGCTCGGCTAAAATCTTATCATGCTAAAGATTACAATACACATTTGCTAAATGTAACCCTTTTAGGAGTGGCCTGGTTAGAGGGCTTTGAACACTCTTTTAGAATGTTGCCTTTCTCAAGGATTTTACAAAAGAATTTTAAGTCCACTCAGTTAAGAGATTTTGTTGTTACAAATGCAAATAAGCAACAATATGTAAATGATCTATAAAACTGCAACTACCTCTTGCTTGACCAGATCCCTTTATTCTCTCTCTAACTACTGGCATCAACACTTCATTAATCTCTTCTTTTCTCTTCACTACATCACTTGGTAGCACTTCAACTCTTCAACTTTCCAGCCATTTGTTCTTCGAATTCATCCTTTAAATAGACTTTGTTTTTGCCTCTTAATTTGCTTGATTAGGTTTTAATTCAATCACGCTCAACCATTAGATTAAGTTTTCTAAACTGATTTAGTGAACTTTAAAGCCGGTTAGCCACTTTGGCATCACATCAGAACTTGCACTTTTCTTGGAAATATAACTTTTACTTTTACCGCTTAATCTATACCATAGATTTCTTCCTTGTATTTTCTGTGCGTAGATCTTGTAACCAAATTTCTTTTCATTCTTGGAATCCTGAAAATCATTGTATCATTGCATTAAAAGCATTCTCATCCTTGTTTCACACATATGTTATGTTTGGTGACTAACTCTTGGTTCAGTGACTAACATGCACTACTCGGTGGTCCAATGTCTCGCTATCCTAACTGACTTTCATAACCCTTTATTGATAAACTCTCTCTGCTCAGTAACATAACTCTTTAGTCTTACTGACTTTCTCAATCTTCTTTACCGACTTGATAAAGTAGAAACCAATTATCTCAAGATGATATTATCATTGTCTGATCTTTATCTATTGTCCAATTAAATCAACTTTGAAAGATATGTCAATTCAATATGAACCAGAAATCAATTTCTTGACATCAATGACAAAATAACAACTGATCTAATTCTTTCTAAAATCATGTATACCTTTGATCTTGGTCTTCATCATCATCTCCATCAGTTGAGTAACATATTGTAGCATTAATATCATGAAATTATTTGTCGAATTGTAGCATAATTTCAATGGTTCTGTTAGGGTTCAATTGTTCCTCCTTGTATTAAATGGTTCTTTTATATATATATATATATATATATATATATATATATATATA
>MU227203.1:1347313-1367455 GCA_018584345.1 Thuja plicata
ATATATAGTCACATTTATACATCCCTATTTGTGTTTGTATACACCATTGACTTACAAGGACTACCCAACACATTGTATTTCCCATTACCCTACACTCTTCCTTGTTTTGCCTTTCAATCCAATTTGTGCATCTAACATTCATTCCAATTTGTGTACATCTGTAATTGCAATCTTTGTCACAGTACCTTTGTTCCAACATGAAATGTATATGCATAGATTTTGTTTCAATTTCTTGGCTTATATTATATTAAACCCAATTCATTTGGAAATGTATAATGATTTATGTGCATTTGTAATTGCAATCTTTGTCATAGTACAATTCGATTCTTTGTTCTAACATTAAATGTATATGCATAGAGTTTGTTTCAATTGCTTAGCTTATATTATATTAAACTCAATCCATTTGGAAATGCATAGTGATTTGTGTGCAACTGTAATTCTGATCTTTGTCACACTACAATTCAGTTATTTGTTCCAACATGAAATGGATATGCATAGAGTTTGTTTCAATTAGAAATGGTTAATGTAATTATAGATGCACACAAGTTGCTATGCATTAAATGGTTATTGTTACCTTAGAAATGGTTGATGTAATTGCATAGTGATTTGTGTCCATTTGTAATTGTAATGTTTGTCACACTACAACTCAATTCTCTGTTCCAATATGAAATGGATATGCATAGAGTTTGTTTCAATTATAAATATTTAATGTTACATAAATCAATTACAAATGTGCAAAAATAAATATGCATAAAATTGGTTAATGTAATTACAATTGCACTCAAATCACTATGCATGAAATGGTTAATTTAATTATATTAGAAATGGTTAATGTAATTTCATAGTGATTTGTGTGCATTTGTAATTGCAACCTTTTTCACACTGCAATTCAATTCTTTGTTCCAGCATGAAATGGATATGCATAGAGTTTGTTTCAATTGCTTAGCTTATACTATATTAAACCCAATTCATTTGGAAATGCATAGTGATTTTTGTGCATTTGTAATTGAAATATTTGTCGCGCTAAAATTCAATTATTTTTTCCAACATAAAATAGATATACATAGAGTTTGTTTCAATTGTTTAGCGTAGCTTATAGTCAACTCAATTCATTTGGAAATGCATAGTGTTTTGTGTGCATCTATATGTGCAATGTCTTTCATAGTAGACTTCAATTCATTGTTCAAACATGAAATGCATATGCGTAGAATTTTTTTCAATTGCTTAGCTTATATTATATTAAATTCAATTCATTTGGAAATGCATAGTGATTTGTGTGCATCTGTAATTGTGATCTTTACCATACTACAATTCAATTCTTTGTTCCAACATAAAATGGATATGTATAGATTTTATTTTAATTATAAATGGTTAATGTTACACAAATCAATAAATATGCATACAAATAACTATGTATCTTCCCCAATCCACATGGGGTGCCACGCGACCCCAAAAATAAAAATAATAATTGCCACATACACCTTGCATATTATAGTCAACTCGATTCATCTTCAAATGCATTGTATTTTATGTGCATATGTAGTTGCAACATGAAATGTTTATGCATAAAATTTTAATAAACTCACTTCTATCAATGCATACACAAATGACAACATGGATCACACATTCATTGCCAATGCACATGGGGGTTTATGCAATGAGGACATGTTGTCATTCAAGACCCTTATAGTGTTCAATTATGTTGCATTTGACCATGCAAAGTTAAAGGGTGACATCTGCAACATAATTTAGCACTACAAAGCTCTTCAAATGGTATAGTATCCTTGTTTCAAGAATACTAGAGAATTTGTTGTGATTGTGGTTGATTTTGGGGTTTTTTTAGATGGAAGTATGGTGACCTAAGGCACATGTAATAAAAATTGAACATAATTGGACAAAAATTAACATAATCAAATGCATAATTAAACACATTTGAACACAAAATTAGATATAATTAGATATGAATGGAAACAAGCAATTGAACATCATTAATCACATATTTGCATTTCACATCTAGTAGTTCAGACCGGTAAGAAAAACCATACAAAAACACAATCAAAACATATAAGTAGTGTTCACAATTGAATCATTAGGAAAATTATGACATGATTTGAGGATAACAAGGTGTTTGTGAGGAA
Organism: Thuja plicata; assembly: GCA_018584345.1. NCBI lineage: Eukaryota > Viridiplantae > Streptophyta > Pinopsida > Cupressales > Cupressaceae > Thuja > Thuja plicata. Next base: position 1,349,452 of record MU227203.1, read on the forward strand.
ACTTCACCCGTATTAGATGCAATGGGAACCACATTCTCATCACCTGATGTTGCATTGGGTGTGCTACTCAATTGAGTAGGAGAAGGGTTACAAATAGTAGGACTTGATAAGAGAACTGGAGGTGTCCCAAAATATTGCAAGTGAATATATAGGGATGTTTATGTTCATAATGTTATCTAGAATGTTGTTGTGCCTATCGGGAAGGGGATTTGATGCACTATAAGATTTCCTTTTTTTTATGAAAAAGATAGAGCCCTCTCCTTAATGGTTAGTGCCTCAGCCTCATGTTCCTTTTCTTGTCTCTCTTGTTCTTTTTGGTATCATTTTCCTTCTTCTCTACTTCTTTGCAAAGGTCCTTTTCCTTACGCTCCTTGTCCTTTCTTATTTTTTCTACATCCTTCTTTTCCTTTTCCACCAAGAGTGATTCCTTATTCACTTTGATCTACTCTTTCTTTCAAACTTTTATCTCCTCCGGCTTAATTTTCCTTTGCTCCTACTCCATCAGAAGATTCATGTACTCGTCTTATGTTAACAATTGAGATTGTCATCTCAATCATATTCCACCATCAACACCCCCACTTTTATTTTGGCTCACTATGTGAACTAGAATTTTTAAGAATTTGCTGATTGAAGATTCCGGTTGAGAACCTTACATCTCCGAAACTTGGGAGAGTAAGTTTTCATCTTCCTCATTGCCACCTCCTACTAACTGCTTTGTGGGACCTACATTAACATTTTCATCGATTCAACTGTTTGATGGGATGCAATCAACATAGTAATGCACCAATTTTGTAGGTCTGATGGTGGGTGGCGATGGGAAAGAGAAAGTGCCCTCTTCTTTTGTATTGTTTAAATCAACACCTAGATCCATCACCCCATCAACCACCCAGGTTGGTGATATTCTTTGTGAAGGAAGAGAAAGACTCTTTTCCATATTGTCAACCTGTCCTTCCTGCATGTTCTGTGTTGGTCGACCTTCTTTGTTTGGGTCTGTTTGACAAATATGAACAATGTTGTGTACAACATCTTCTATTGAAATGTATACACTAGATAAGATGAGCATGTTCTGCACTCTCGAGGCATCATCAACCTCGTTAATTTGGAAACAAGTGTTGGACTACATGTCCTTAGTGAGTATATTGATGTTGAGGGGTCATATTTCCATCCTTTTGAAGCTTGCCACAATTTTGGAAACCATTAATACTTTTGCTAATGATTTTCTGCCTAGTTTGACCAGTTCTTCTCGCCTGATTTCTATATTGGGGTACTTTTCCAGCCATGATGCTCTTTGAAATTTGAAGTATGTTTTGAATGGTGAAAATACACTCACATCTAGGGGTTGTAATATTTGGGAGGTGTGAGAAGGAAATGTTAGTAGTTCAACATTGAGCATCCTTACCTCCTGGATGGTTGTCATGACAACATGGCTTCCATGGCCAAAAAGACTGAGGAGGTGTTTGTTTGTGGGGGAAACACCGCCTAGAACTGATCGCATTAAGTGGTGAAACCAATTAAGGAAGAGTTATTTTATCATCCATCAATGTGTTTGGTCTTTAATGCAAGCACCCGGTTTTCATTTGGCAATGTCATTCTTCAATGACCTCTGCCCCTTAAACAGATAGAAGATGAGAATGCTTTTCTCAGAAGCATTGATACACCATAGAATGATAATCCATTCTTGACTCTTGGGTATGATGTATGAAACAAAACTACTCCCTTTTATGGCCAGTACCCTCATTGCCCTATTTTTTCCTGCTTGGACACAAGTCTCACCACAATCCCAAATGTGAGCTAAACCATATGGATTTTCCTCATATGTTGTTGATAATGTGTCATAAAAAGAAGATACCACTACTTCTCTGAGGTTTAATTCCCTATCTTTGGTGAGGCCTTAAGTTATGCAAAGTGTGAGCTTAGGATGATGCACCTTAAAACCAACCCACCAAGACTTGTCTGGCATCTTGTCTTTGAAAGGGATGGTTCTGCCTTCATAAATTTGAGCAACAACTACCTTAAAGTTGACAATTTTCAATCCATGACCGAACCCTGCCATCTCTTTGCACCATTCAACAATGTGTTCTTCTTTGACTATTGTGAGGATAGTTGGGGGGCCTTTCTTTGAGGTGGTAATGATACCACCCAACCATTTGGATAGTATTACTGTTGGGATGCACCATTTCTTCAATGTAACCCTCACTGATATGTCATTTTCCTCTACATCTTTCAGTGCCCCTTCCATATCAGATTGAGACTGCAACTTTTGTGGCAATATAACTTCGGTAAACCTTGGAGTTATGATAGCTTCTCCAATTGGTGGAGAATCCTAGGAATTTATGAGAATAGGAGGAGTGGTTTCAGGTTATGGAGGGAACGTTACTCCTCTTTTATGTGAAGGAAAACTTGTGGATGTTCTTTTCTTCTTTGTAGGAGTCTTCATTTTGACTGACCCAGTCATCTATATACAATCAATACAATACATATTTTAGTAGGGGAAACAAGAAAATATAATTCTCAGTAGCTTATATAGTCTCTATAAAATTAAACTATGCTTGAATATGATCACCAAACAATTGAAAGAGACTAACCATGACATGTTGTACAATCATGTTTTCTTGAACATAAGAAGTATGGTCTCAAATATAATGTGTTCTCTTTTTGATACGAGGCCAGAGGCAAGTGATCAAGCAAGTCAGTCCTAGAGGAAAATAATAGGGATGACAAAGTGTAATAGATGAACACATATATAACAGTAAATGAGGTAGGGATTCATAGTCAACACATATAACATTTAATGTAACAGTGATTCATAGTCTAATCCTTCCTCATCAACCAGATGGGGTGGTGTTGAAAGGGTAGGTACTTTCCAAATAATCTATTGACTACAGACACGACAAGGCGTGTTAGGATTCATAACATTGAGATGATTGTGAGGTAAAACATAAACTTTGGTAAATATCCAAGAATGGATTTGTTCATCCAAAACTCTTCGTAGCTTTTTTTTTGTCATGATAGATTCTCAGAGATTTCTTGTGTTGAAGTATGTAGCTTCAGAAGAAATTTTTCTTATCTTCATTTGCTTTTTATCAACCTATTTCTATCGAGACTCATATATCTGAGATCACTTATGTAATTCTGTGATAATATTTGAAGAGTCACCTGCATGAAGTGACATGGATATTTTCACCCAAGAGTCATTTGTGTGGAGCATGAAGAGGCACGCGTAGACACACATGTATATGGACAATCATTCATTTGGGAATGTGAAGAGTCTCCTATTTGAAGAGTCTTATTTTGATATGTAGTGAGACTCTTCAACTTTTATATTCCATAATAGTTCAAGAATTTTTGGAATGTTGTTTGGTGAATCGTATTCACCTATAATAAGTTAATGTTTTCACATTGTCTCTATCGGGGACTTATTTGTAGGTTGTTGGTTATGATAGAGTTTTATAAGTAGTTATTTCAATTTTAATATCTTGAAAACTCTGGTACTGTTGTAGCATGCATTTTTCTAAGCATGTATTGTGGATGTGGCTATATTATATATCCTAAGCATTACTTTATTGCATAGATTCATTGTTGATTATTATTCTGATTAAGTGTCTCAAAATATTGAAGCTTTGTATTCATATTTGTATAATAAATAAAGGAGATCATTTTGGTGGTGTGGTTTGGTTTTCCCTCGTGTAGGAGGGTTTTCCCAGGATAAATTATGTGTCTTTGTGATCATTATTTGATCTTTTGCTAGTTATTTCAATCCTGGTATAGAAACATTAACATGGTATCAGAGCCAAGTTAGAATAGAACAATATGGAAGTGTCGAATGTTGTAGTAGTGATTGGATCTTCTATTATTATATTTCTATTCTAGTTCTCTTCATTCCTCTTAAGTATAATGGTCTCAGTTCGTGACTATTTTTGGATATTATATTTCTTCATATTTTGGATATGTGTTTGAATTCTCAACTTGTCATTTTTTTGTGTATTATCGAAGAATAATAATGTGAGATTGCAATATTATTAAGATGGAATTTTATTAATATTCTTCATGTGTGTCAGAGGAATCGAATCATCCTCCTAATTTCCAAAAATATATCTTAACTCCTGATGGTTGAGTTGTTGGGCTCTCTTGTTCGTTGGCCAACCTTTTTCATTCTGACCATTTTCATTCTTGGAAGGATGATAGTGTTGTCGGGGTCTTATGTTCTATATTTTTGAGCATTGAAGAAATGATAAGAGCATCATTCTCTATTTTCGCTTTGATAGTTCTCTCTTGGTAAAATTTCTGAGAAGAATAAAATACACTTCTATAAGGAGTCTAGGTGAGACTGTAACTGTGATCTTCATGTCTAAGTTATCATAGTATCTACTACAACCATCTCTGCATCTGCTTCAGACATTTTTTTTATAAGCATACTTCTATTGATTGTTAAGAGTTAATAGTTGATTAATTCTTAGAGCAGTTTCAAATTTTGTGCATCCAAACTACAAAGACATAAGTATTCTATGATTTTATTTTTTTTCAACACTGGGAATAGTGTTTTTTTAGCATTGATCACTATATATCTCTTTATGATAGGTTGATTTTATTTATATCTCTTGATTGAACGACATTCTTAGACATTCTTATAGATGATATTAATGATTTATTCTCTGTGAGAGAAGTTCAAGGTGAAATCCTTTGTTAATGAGTTCTTCTCTACGAGAGAAGTTCGAGGTGAAATCCCTTGTTCAAGTAGTTACTTCGTAAGTGCATAAAATTAAAGTCATGGAGTCACACACATGAATTTCACCATGCCTACCCACTGAGGGTGGTCCACCATACCTATTTACAGAGGGTGAAACAAGGGCTTTTACCTCAGGCTTCTCCTAGAGAAGAATGCATTTCCACCATGCCTACTCAAGGTTGATTTTATTTATCTCTCTTGATTGCAGAACGCATTAAGAAGCAATGAGATGATAAGAGATTCATAAACATGAGGATGTTCCTTGTAGTCATGAGAATGAATTGATGATACATATATTCATTAAAAGAGGAAGATCATATACAAGAAATGATATTTAGAGGGAGACTTTTCAGCTTCAGAGGGAGGTTATGTGACAAAGGGAGATGTCTATTTCTTTGCAAACTTATGTGGCATTGTAACTGCTAAAGCTCCTTGGTTGGTCAATTTGGAATTAGTTATCTTATTGTGGTGATCAAAGTTATTCCTTCTGAGAGGGGGTCTTTGTTAAGAGAGAATCTCAGACATTTGTATACATGTTATTAATGAGTTCTTCTCTATGAAAGAAGTTTGAGGTGAAATCCCTTGTTAATGAGTTCTTCTCTGCGAGAGAAGTTCAAGGCGAAATCACTTGTTGAAGTAGTTACTTCATAAGTGCATTAAATTAAAATTCATGGAGTCACACACATGACTTTCACTATGCATACTCACTGAGGGTGGTCCACCATACCTACTCATAGAGGGTGAAATGAGGGCTTTACCTCAGATTTCTCCCAGAGAAGAATGCATTTCCACCATTCCTACTCGCAGAGTGTGGTCCACCATACCTACTCATATAGGGTGGAACGAGGGATTTCACCTTAGAATTCTCCCAGAGAATAATTTATTTTCACAATGCCCACTCACAGAGGGTGGAACTATTGAATATTATAGTTGTGATACAGATCTTTATCTATGATTTTTCTATATGTTGAAATTGGGACAATACCTATGTACTGTGTCATAGCTAGAGAAGATATTTATGATGATAATTCCATCATTTTAAGTGAGAACAATGTGGCATTCAATGTGTTCTAGGTGTCACACTCGAAATATTTGACATTTTATTATATGAAGAGACATGGGACATGCGAAAAGTCATGCGTTTGGAAATATGAAGAGACTTGATTTTTGGAAATTGAAGAGACCTTAGGTTGTGATATGAAGAGTCTCTCAATTCTATACATATATATATGTGATTTCTTTGTGTGTAGGAATTGTATCAAGTTGAAATTATTGTACTTAAACTTCTATTATTAATAAAAGAGATATTTTCTGGTGTACCTGGGTTTCCCTCTAGTTGGAGGGTTTTCCTAGGATAAAGTCATTGTGTATTTTGTACCTATGTTGTTCTACTTTTGTTTATTATTTCTTATAATTATTTATGGGCTAAACATTAACATGGTATCAGAGCTTGGAAAACCTTGACTCTCTTACGAGAGGGTCTTGTGTTTGATCAGTAAATTGTAGATGTCCATTGAGCTTGTTTGATATTGAGGAGAAACTAAGCTTGATTCCTAAAGATAAAAAAGAGGCTTCAATTTATTTTTGTTGTTGGAAAGTCAGATTTGATATTTGTCATGGGTAGGCACGTAATTTTGTTTATTATCAAAAGGATTGGAGACAAAAATAGGGGTGGTTCATCTTGAGCTATAAGGAAGATTAAAAAATTAAGAGATAATTATTTTATGATTATACCTTTAAATATTCATCATGAATTTTATGTAATTAATTCATCCAATAACATTGAGAATAGTGAACCTTATATGCTTCTAGAATTAGTCTATATATTTCTCTTTGGGATCTAGTTTGAGTCTATTTCTAATCTCTCTAAATGCTTCTAGGATGGATCAAGATGTACAAGGATGATGAGATATTGCAACATAAGCTAAGTTGATGACTCTTCAAGAAAAAGAACTTATTCAGATTATCTTGTGTTCGTTTCTTCTAAGAGGAGGAAATAATAGTTAGAGGGAGCTTGTGTGTTAGAGAGAGAGAGAGAGAATACCAAGTCCTTTACAGAGGATCAACAAGCTCTTAAAATAGTGACTTTGAAAGCTCCTTGTTTGGTCAAACGTTGGAGTCAATCTATGATATATTGTGATATTCAAAGTTGTGAGAATGTTGCCCTTGTTTAGAGGGAGTCTTATTGATGCGGGAGCATTTTGGGTTTTTTGGAAATCCTGATCAACCAAAAATATGTTTGCTTTGGTTCGGTAGCTTGTTGGAGGCTACTCAGTAAAGTGCTCAATAACTTTTTTTTTGCTTAGTTGGTTGAAGACTTGTTTATTCTCTGCTAGAGCTCGGTTACTTGTTTCTATTTTTATTTCCTAACAGGTCTCGGTAGTTGTTTGGATACTCGGTGGGTTTTCACCGATTGGTCTTTGTGCTCAGTTGGATTCCTTATTGATTTGTGTATTTTGATGTTGGATCTTCTGGCTGACTTCTCCATTTAATTTTTGTAGTGTAATTAATGTTGGGATCTCTCATTGGGATTTGTGTGGACCTAAATCTGGGTCTTTGTTGTTTCCTACATTGGATCTTTAGGATCAGAGTGTTGACCTCTTTGGTGGATTCTTGCATATATTTGGTTTTTTTTCTTAGATTAGGCAGTAGGATTTGGGATAGAAGATACAGTTAGCAGATTCAGAGTACAAGTTAGTGACCTCACATGTATGAAGATTATTCTATAAACATCTGAATGTATACGGTCGAAACCGCGAAGGCCTTACAACCCAAAATGTAATAAGTTTGATGAAATAATATAAGTTATGTTGTTCCTTCTCTCCCTTTCTGTGTTGTTGCTTCTAATTTGTTTTGTGAGGAGGCTTGGATAGCTGGGATTTCCTTGGGCCCCTATTGTCCCTCCCCTCCTTGCGCTAGGTGGTATCAGATAGAAGGTTAGATCTAGGTTCCTTCTTGTAATCCCTAACCCGAGTGGGTTGATATTGTTGTGGGGTAGAAGATTGTGATCTGGCCTACAATTGTAGAGGGTTTCAAGATGGTTTGTGGGAGAGGAAATGCAGATCCAGGTCTAGATGATATGCTCAGATAGATTGCTGCAAGATTGGAAGCTATTGAGATAACCTAGCACAAAGGAAGACATCTTGAAGATGTTAGTGATGATGAAGTTGAAGAAGTGCAAGGAGAAGATGCACGTGCACCTGTGATGGATCAAGAAGAAGAGAGATTCATGAGAGCTTTGACAAGTTTGATGTCTAGACCTTAGTTTAATCCTCTTGGGTATAATGGAAAGTTGGACTCCAATAAATTGATAGATTGGATAATTGAGATGGAGAAATACTTTGAGTATGAGAATGTACCAGAGGATAAGAAAGTAAAGATTGCAAGCACAAAGTTGAAAGGTCGTGCACCCTTGTGGTGGGAGCATCTACAATTGGATCTCAAGAAGAAATGAAAAGACAAGATCAAGGTCTGGGATAAGATGATAAAAATTTGAAAGACAAGTTTCAACCTTGTGATTACTAGATTAACCTAGTTAAGATAATGCAAACTTTGAAGAAGAAAGATAGCTTGGTAAAATATTACACTGAGGAATTTTATAGATTAGACATCAGATATGGACATGTTGAATATGAAGTGGAAAAAATAGAAAGGTATCTAAATGGATTAAGAAGTTCTATAAAAGATGAGATCATCTTGGTAAAGATGGAAAGCATTGAAGAGGCATATCAGTTTGCCCTAAAAGCTGAGGAGAAATTGAACAAAAGATATGAACAAAGGCAAAGAGGAAGAGATAGATATCATGGTGAAAATAGTAGATCTAAACCAGACAATACTAATCCATACACATATAAAGAAAAAGGAAATATCAAATGGAAAGGTGGAAGTTCATACCGAGGAAGAGGAAACTCCTCCCAAGGTGGATATAACAGAAGAGGGTTCCAAGGAAACTTTTACAATTGTGGTGAAGAAGGGCATAGATCATTTGAGTGTACACATGCAAGAAATAAATTTGGTAGTAGCATAAATGCTATGGTGCAAGAGGAGTCACCAATGAACCTAAGAAGGAAGGAAATCTAATGATTAGAAGGATACTTTGGAGTGAGAAAGATAAGAAAGATCTTGTAAGGAAAAGTTTGTTCAAGACCAGATGCAAAGTTGTAGACAAAGTTTGGAATGTAATTGTTGATAGTGGAAGCTCAGAGAATATAGCATCTAAGGAGATGGTCAAAAATTTACAGTTGGAAAGAATGAAGCACTGGAAGCCCTATCAGATTTCATGGATCAAGGATGAGCATACATTAATGGTGAGTGAACAATGTTTTGTGAAGCTGAAAATTGGGAAGTATTATGATAAGGTGTTGTGTGATATTATGCCAATGGATTATTGTCATATTTTGTTGGGTAGACCTTGGAAATATGATAGACATGTTATACATTATGGAAGAGTGAATAGATATACTATTTACGTTGATGGTAAGAATAAAATCTTGTTACCTTTGATTGAAGAATTTGTTGGATAAATATGTACATCTGTGAAAGTTTGTTTTATGGAAGGTAGACAGTTTGTTAAAGAATTGAAAAGGAATTACATTTGATATACTTTGATTCCTAACAAGATGAGAGAGAATATAGAAGATGAAGTTCCTACAGAGGTTGAGAAATTGCTTACTGGATACAAGGAGACAATTTCAAATAATGTACATGATGGTTTGCCACCGATGAGATATTTTATTTATTATATGGATCTGATTCCTGGAGCTAATTTTCCAAACAAGGCACCACACCGGTTGACACCAACTGAGAATGAGGAGCTCAACCGAAAAGTTCATGAGTTGTTGAACAAGGGTTTGATCAGAGACAGTTTGAGTCCATGTGCAGTACTAGCAGTGTTAGCACCTAAGAAGAATGAGGAATGATGAATGTGTACTGATTCAAGAGCAATCAACAAGATAAAAATTAAGTATAGGTTTTCTATACCGAGGATGGATGATATAATGGATTGTTTGAGTGGATCAAAATATTTTACCAAAATTGATTTGAAGAGTGGATATCATCAGATAAGAATCAGAGAAGGTGATGAATGGAAGATTGCTTTCAAGACAAAAGAAGGTTTGTATGAGTGGTTGGTTATGCCTTTTGGTTTAACTAATGCACCGAGTACATTTATGAGATTAATGTATGAGGTTTTGAATAAATTATTGAATAAATGTGTGATTATATACTAGGATGATATTCAGATATTCAGTAAGACTAGAGAAGAGAATTTAATGCATATAAGACAAGTTTTGTAGAGATTGAAAGAGGAAAAGTTGTTGATAAATTTGAAAAAGTGTTCCTTCATGAAAGAAGAACTTGTTTATTTAGGTTTTGTGATTACAGCTGATGGTTTGAAGATGGATCATGAGAAAGTTCAAGCTATACTTAGTTGGCCTACACCTGAGAATGTCAGTGAGGTAAGATCATTTCATGGATTGTTTTTACAGAAAATTCATCAAAAAATTTAGCTTCTTTTTTAGTGCTGTGAATGAGACAATGAGGGGAGACAAAAGAGAACTCAAATGGACACATGGATCTGATAAGAGTTTTGAGACTTTGAAACACAAGGTTTCTGAATTGCCTATTTTAGCCTTACCTAATTTTAATAAGGTATTTCAAGTTGAATGCGATGTAAGTGGAAGCGAAATAGGAGTTGTGTTGACTCTAGAAGGTAAACCTATTGCTTTCTTTAGTGAAACTTTTAATGATGCAAAAAGGAAATATTATGTCTATGATCAATAATTCTATGCTATTGTTCAAGCTCTAAAGAAATGGAGACATTATTTGATTGCATGAATTTGTGTTATATACTAATCATAAGGCTTTACAGTACTTGGGTAGTCAGAATAAGTTGAATCATAGACATATGAAATGGGTAGAGTATTTACAGAGTTTCACATGTGTGATAAAGCATAAGACTATAATTTCTAATCAAGTTGTTGATGCATTGAGTAGAAGAAGATATTTGTTGACTGAAATGAGAATTGAGATTCTTGGTTTTGACGACATGAATAATTTGTATGAAAATGACCCTGATTTTTCTGGGCAGTGGAGAATGTGCAAAGCACCTATTCCAAATCAATCAAGTAAGTATGAAGACTATTTCATTCAAGAAGATATGTTGTTCAAAGGTATTCAGTTGTGTATACCGAGAGGATCAATGAGAACTAATTTGATCAAGGAAAAACATTATAGTGGTTTGGCTAGACATTTTGGAATTGATAAGACATTGAGTTTGCTTAAGGAAAGGTATTTTTGGACTTAGTTGTATAAGGATGCTCAGAAATTTGGGAAAATTTTTGGAGTTTGTCAAGCTACAAAAGGAGTAAGTCAAAATAATGGATTGTATACACCAATTTATGTTCCTGCGAAACCTTGGAGTGGTATCAACATGGATTTTTTTCTTGGCTTACCGAGGACAACAAGAGGTAATGATTCCATAGTTGTTGTCGTGGATAGATTTTCCAAGATGACATATTTCATACCATGTAAGAAAACATTAGATGAAATAGATATAGCAGATCTTTGTTTTAAGGAGATTGTCAGATTGCATGAATTACTGAAGAGTATCTTCTCTGACTAAGATAGTAAGTTTGTTAGCTATTTTTGGAAAACACTTTGGAAGAAGCTGGATACTGAGTTGAAATATAGTTCTACATTTCATCCACAGACTAGTGGATAAACAAAGGTTGTAAACCAAAGTTTGGGTAACTTACTGAGATGCTTAGTTAGAGACACACTAAGTATTGGGATTTGATGTTGGCACAAATAGAGTTTGCATATAACAGTTCAGTGAATAAAAGTACTAGAAAAACACCTTTTGATATTGTTCATGGCACACAACCGAGAGGTATATCAGACTTGAGAGATATTGCTAGAGAAGAGAAGAGAAGTGATGAAGGAGAGAAATTTTTTGAGTTTATGAAGACATTGCATGAAGATGTGAAACATAAGTTGGAGCAAAGTAATCAGAAATACAAGGATAGTGCAGATAGCTCAAGGAGATATAAGACTTTTGAAGTTGGTGATGCAGTTATGGTTCATTTTAAGAAAGACATATTTCCTATTGGAACATATGGTAAATTGAAGATGAAGAAATTTGGTCCTTGCAAAATATTGAGAATATTTGACAGTGGAAATGCTTATGAAGTAGAATTACCTGATGATGTGGATATATCACCTTTATTAAATATTTTAGATTTGTATAAGTATCATGAACCCGATGAAGAAGTGACAGTACCAAGTGATTATCCTAAGAAATAGATGGAAGAAGTTGAGAATATTTTGAAACACATAATTGGCAAAAGTACAAGAGGAAAGAATTACATGGAGTATCTAATAAAATGGAAGAACATACCGATTAAGGAGTAATCTAGGATTTATCAATCTAAGTTGGATTCAATTCAGTTGGACCTGAAACGTGATTCAGAGAATCATTTCTTTTAACCCCAGGTGTCTGATGCAGGAGCATCTTGGGTTCTTTGGCAATCCTGATCAACCAAAAATATTTTTGCTTTGGTTTGCCAGCTTGTTGGAGGCTACTCGGTAACTATTTTTTTTCTCGGTCAGTTGAAGACTTGTTTGTTCTTTGTTTGGCCTCGGTTACTTGTTTCTGGTTTGCTTTGTTAGATTAAAAAAGTATTTTCACTTATCAATTAAATCATTATTGATTTAATTATTAAGACACCTTATTCACTTATTAATTAAATCATTATTGATTTAATTATTAAGTCACCTTTTTATCTCTAGTTTACTTAAGCTAACTCTAGGCATGCAATAATTAATTCTTTATTAATTATTCATGCAACCTAGTTTCTCCACCCTTCTTAGGGTTTTGATCTCCTTTATTAGGATTGATCACTTTGTAATTATCAAATTATTTTGTAATTCCATTCAATTATTATTGAATCAATTGAGGATGTTTCCTCTTTCACAAATTTGTTATTTCTGGCCTCCATAGCTTTTGCTTCTCTCCTTCTGTGATGGATGTTTCTATGCAGGTGAATCTTGGGAGCTTTAGGGCTGATATTTTTTCCTCAACTCCAATATGGTATCAGAGCTTCGCCTTTTCATGCCCCTGTTCTCTTCATGAGAGTTTTTGGTCTTGCCCTTCAGATCTAGTTTCTTGAGAGGTTTTCTGTGAAAATTTGCGTGGATTTGGGGTGGAGATATTTTTTTGGAGCAATATGGGCACAAAACGACCACATGATCACATCTGAAATGCCCCAAAACCCCTATTTCCATATAAGGCATGTCCAATTTGGACACAATTGAAATTTGGGCTCTCTTTTTTGCATGCACGGCCTTAGCACACTTTTTGAGGAAAAACACGCATTGGTTTTCATGTCGCCATAGTTTCCATACCACTGATGTCAGCATTCATAGGTCTGAGATTTGGGTTAAATTTGACGGCCACCAACCCACATACAACTTGCCCCTTTTTCATAATGAGCACCTTGTGGTTTTTTGCTCATATCTTACGAACACGATATTGAATTTTGACCTATCTTATATCGTTGAAAAGCTCTATCCAAATCTGGAGGTTAAATTTTATAATTTTTCCATCTTGTAGGGTTTTTCCAGTCAAAGTCAGGGTTCTTTTTTACACTCTAGGAGCCATATATTATTCATATGGACTCTACTTTTTGACTTCCACATGGTGATGGAAAGCTGGTTCAGTGCTCTATCTTCTTTCATGGGTCTCACACCCAGATTCTGCTCTAGGTATTTTAACTCATATTTTTGCATTTTTGCAATTTGGTGGATATCTTGGATGTTTCAGGTCCTAGGATCATTTTATGTGCATGGGATGACTTCTTTTTAGCAATTATTCATGTTTCTACAGCTTTCTGTCATTCCTAGTTATTGTAGACATCTATTTGTGTCACATTTTTTTTTTTGCAAACACACTGAAATAAAGTGTCATTTGATGCATGCTTGAGATCCTACACATTTTGTGCTTGATTGTACTCACACTATATTATAAAGTGCCATGGGGGGTTTGATGTTTTCTTTGTTTGCATTCTACCTTTGTCAAGTGAGTGTTCCCTCCACAAAATTAGCCTCATGATGTGTTTCAAGAGAGTGATCCTTCCACGACACCATCCTTTATATATATTTTTACGTTCTTCATTATGTAGTTATTTGTGTTAGTCTAATTCAGTGTATCTATCATCCCTCTCCCTACTCAACATTATGGGGGGTATCACTTGTTGGTTCTAATGCTTCCTTGGTTTGATGGAGTGATTCTATGTATTCAGTATTTGTTCCTATATACTAGGCGGATGCAGTGGATGGGAATCTATGCATTTTGATGAGATGGATCATTTACCATATGGACACTCTTTTTTCATTCCTATTTTGGAGGCTTCCTTTCATCTTCAATTGATCAGCTCTTCAGACTTTGTTTATAGTCTTCTCTACCTGATCATGTTCTTTACAATAGAGGTTCTAGTAGTTATTCTTCAATAGTGTTTCCAGCTTCATGCTTCGGTGATGTTCTTCATGTTCTTCCTTTGTTCCTATCTTCTGGGATATTCTCTAGTTTTGAGGCTTCTTCAGTCCTTCTCTAGTCTTCATCTCTTTTTGAAGAGGGATTTTTTCCACTGTTTTTTCTCCTTTTTCTCTTCTTTACAGAGATTTTTTGTACTTGTGTACGTGATCAGGCCTTGTTGTTGGGACTCATTTCCTACTTTCAGTAGTTGTTTCTAGGTTTTTAGCTTCTCCCTAAGTTTATCTTAAGGGGGGGTGTTAGATTAAAAAGATATTTTCACTTATTAATTAAATCATTATTTATTTAAGTATTAAGACACCTTATTCACTTATTAATTAAATCATTATTGATTTAATTATTAAGTCACCTTTTTATCTCTAGTTTATTTAAGCTAAAATTTAGGCATGTAATAATTAATTCTTTATTAATTATTCATGCAACCTAGGTTTCTCCACCCTTCTTATGGTTTTGATCTCATTTATTAGGATTGATCACTTTGTAATTATCAAATTCTTTTGTAATTTCATTCGATTATTATTGAATCAATTGAGGATGTTTCCTCTTTCACAGATTTGTTGTTTCTAGCCTCCATAGCTTTTGCTTCTCTCTTTCTATGACAGGTGTTTGCATGCAGGTGATTCTTGAGAGTTGTAGGGTTGATAGTTTTTCATCAACTCCAATATGCTTTACCGACAGGTCTTGGTAGTTATTTGGCTACTCAGTGGGTTTTCACCAACTGTTCTCTATGCTCACTTGGCTTCCTTATCGAGTTGTGTATTTTGATGTTGGATCTTATGGCCAACTTCTGCATTTAATTTTCATAGAATAATTAATTTTTGGATCTCTCATTGTGATGTGTGTGGACCTAAATCTAGGTCTTTGTTGTTTTCTATATTGGATCTTTAGGATCTGAGTGTTGACCTCTTTGGCAGGCTCTTGTATATATGTAGTTTTATGTTCTTAGATTAGGTAGTAGGATTTGGGATAGAAGATACAATTAGCAGATTCAGAGTGCAGGTATGTGACCTCACATGTATGAAGATTATTTTGTAAACATTTGAATGTATACAACTAAAACTGGGAAGGCCTTACAACCCAACATGTAATAAGTTTGATGAAATATTATAACTATTGTTCCTTCTCTCCTTTTCTGTGTTGTTGCTTCAGAGTTGTTCTGCTAGGAGGCTTGGATAGCTGGGAGTGCCTTGGGCCCCTGTTGTTGTTACCCTCCTTGCACCACTTAGCATTTAGTTTTTCCTATTATGTTCTTTAATGAGTTCTTCTTTGTGAGGGGGAAGTTTGAGGTGCAATCCCTTGTTAATGTGTTCTTCTCTATGAGGGGGAAGTTTGAGGTGAAATCCATTGTTAATGAGATCTTCTTTGTGAGGGGGAAGTTTGAGGTGCATTCCCTTGCTAATGAGTTGTTCTCCGTGAGGGAGAAGTTTGAGGTGCAATCCCTTGTTAATGTATTCTTCTTTGCAAAATAAGTTTGAGGTGAAAGTCCTCGTTCCACCCTCTAGAAGTATCCATGATGGATCCACCCTTTGGGAGTATGCATGGTGGAAATAATGTGTGAGACTCCATGACTTTGTTTTCTGATTATTTTACCCTCTAGGAGTAGCCATGGTGAATATCATGCTGAGATTATAATAATGATGTTGATAAAATCTGTGATGTGATTTTGTAATTGACATTTTGCTTGTGTTGCAACTTATTATGTTTTTCATGTGTAGAGATGGAAATACATATGAAAAAATCTTCTTTGCTAAGAGGGAGTGTTGAAGTATGTAGCTTCAGAAGAAATTTGTCTTATATTCACTTGTTGGTTATCAACCTGTTTCTGTTGAGACTCATATATCTGAGAAAGTTTGTGTAATTCTGTGATAATATTTGAAGAGTCACCCACGTGAAGTAACTTGGATATTGTCACCCAAAAGTCACTTGTGTGGAGCATGAAGAGGCACGAGTAGACATGTATGTATATGGACATTCATTCATTTGGGAATGAGAAGAGTCTACTATTCGAAGAATCTTCTTTTGATATGCAGTGAGACTCTTCAGCTTTTATATTTCGTGAAAATTCAATAATGTGGGGGAATGTTGTTTGGTGAATCGTATTCACCTATAATAAGTTGTTTTTTTCACATTGTCTCTGTCGTGGACTTATTTGAAGGTTGTTGATTATGATAGAGATTGATAATTACTGATTTTAATTTTATTATCTTGAAAAGTTTTGTACTGTTGTAGCATGCAGTTTTCCAAGCATGTATCATGTATGTGGCTATATCATATATTTTGACCATCACTTTATTGCAGAGTTTCATTGTTGATTATTATTTTGATTAAGTGTCTCATAATATTGAAGCTTTGTATTCAAAATTTGTATCATAAATAAAGCAGATCATTTTTGCAGTGTGGCTGGTGTTAGATAATTGAGAGGGGGGTGAATCAGTTAGTTCCAGTTATCCTATAGTCCCAAATTCTCTCAAATGTATATAACAACAATTCCAAGTATATAAATCAGCTCGGTGAAATATGATCTGTGATCTCAAACTTCATACAAACTCATCTACCGAGTAGCAGTAAATCAATACTGTGATTACCGATCAATGCATATAAAGTAATGTGTAAAGAAAAATAACAATCCAACACATCCATACACATTAACCATAGATTTTTAACATGGAAACTCTACTAAGGAAAAAAACCACCTAGGACCGGTAACCCAAAATAATTCACTCTTCTGAAGTGAGCTCGGTAAATAGCCAACCCTGTTAAAGGTTACAATGCACACTATTATGTGTGACCTGGTTAGAGGATTTATCATTAACAGTTCTCCCTCAACCAATAATTCACTATGGGGTCAACAAGAAAACACTCAACATTCATTTGAATGTCATAATAAATATTATTAAGTCCTACTCGGTTAAGATATTTTTCTGTAACAATGGTTAAACATATATAGTAATGATCTGACTCAAATACAACTCTATTTTCAGATTTTTAGATCTATGCTAAGTACAGAATACCTCTGATCAATAATCACTTTAGTCCCTCTGATTCTTCATACTCTGTTCTACTCAGTAAATTCTCTTTTCTGTTGCTCAATGTTGTCTGCAAAATTGCTCGGTTTTGTCTTCAACCAGTTTGATCAGTCATGCATGAAGTTAATCTCTTCAGCAATATGCATGTGCATGTTTTCATGTATGCATGTATGATTCATAATAAATCTCTAGTCTCTTATATAGACATCATAACTCATTTAATTTCCATCCTTATATTTTTCTGCTTGATATCCATCATTGATTTTGCCGCTTCATCCTTCCTCTACAGTTGTGTTAAAAACACGTTTTAATCTTCTTCGTCTGTTCATCTTGAATTTTCATAGTCATTTGATCAAAATAAAAAACATTATCAATTACCTTGAAATAATAAACAATTTCCAGCTCAGCATCTTAGTCGGCCTTCAGTTTGTTTTACTCGGTCAATACCGTGATGCGTCGGTGATCCCTAGTGGTGCAGGAGCACCTAGGTAAGGCTCTTTGGTGACCTAGGGCTTCTAGAGTTATTTTGGATTGAAGTGGTTCTAGCTAGACCACTAGTTGAATAATAGGACTATAGGTGTCCTAAGGTGTGTGTTAGGTCTTTAGGGAAGGTCTTTTCAAGTTTGTTTGGTCTTTTAGGAGACAAGTGTCAAATTGGACCCAAATTGCCAATGTTGTGGCAATGGTGTGAATCAAGCACAT
>MU227203.1:1369008-1429583 GCA_018584345.1 Thuja plicata
TTGTATATGTCAGAGGTGGAATCTTGTGGTTCCATAGACATGGTAACAAATGCAAATTTATCTAGGGACATGGATGAGAAAAAGGAGAGGAATAGACTCCTTGAAGAGGCCCTAGCAGAGATGAAGATAAAACTACAAGTAGTGGATGTAAGAGACCAAGGCAGAGAAGGTGAAACGAGTGATAGAGGGAAGCAGAAGGTTAAAGAGGATGATATTATCCCTAAACTAGACCCTGTGATGGAACAAGAACCATTCTTGAAAGCCATCAAGGCACTGGGTGGTAAATCCTTAGAAGGTATTCCATTGTTTAGTGGGAAAATGGACATTGAAACAGTGTTGGATTGGATTGAAGGGATGGAGAATCACTTCGAGTGTGAAGGCATAACAGATGCACAAAAGGTTAAGGTGGCTAAGTCAAGGCTTAGTGGATTATCCCTAACATGGTGGAAGTACCTGCAGGATGAGAGAGTCAGACTTGGGAAGCATCCTATAGCAAATTGGCAAGCAATGGTAACTAAGATGAAAGAGAAATTTTTACCAGAAGATTATCAGATCCAACTCCATAGAAGGAGACAAGGATTGAAGCAGAAAGATATGGATGTAGCCTCCTATACAGAGGAATTTCAAAGACTATGTCTTAGTTCAAAGAAACAAGAAGAAGATCCAATCAGAGTGGCTAGGTATCTAGGTGGTTTGAAGTGGAATATCCAAGAAGATATTAGCTTGTGGACCCCCACTACTATTCAGAGATGTCAACAACTAGCTCTAAAGGTTGAAGAGAAGAATAGAAAGAAGAGTGACTCTAATATGAAGGGTAGAGGCAGAGGAAGAGACCAAAGAGGATAGAGAGGAGGTTACCAAGGTAGGGGCAGTGAACAAAGAAGCCAAGGTGAAAACAGATTGATAGAACACACCAATGAATCCACACCAAGAGGTGGTTATGGCAGAGGTAGAGGTAATCAGAGTGGGTCCAATAGGGGAAGAGGAGGTAGAAGCAACTCCTATTTTTCCAATATGAAGTGCTACAATTGTGGAGAGACTATTCATCCAGCATATAGGTGTCCTGATAAGCCTACTGCATCCAATAGTGACAAGAGGGTAGCTTATGTTCAAGAAGACACTTCTAGTGTCAAGGCACCTGATGTGGATCATATAGACTCTGAGATGGGTGAGAATCTGATGTTTAGAAGGGTATTAATTAGGCATCCAGTGAAGGATGAGCCTAAGCAAAGGATGGCATTGTTTAGGATCATATGTAAGATCCTTGGAAAAGTCTGCAAGGTGATAGTAGACTCTGGATCTACTGATAATATAATATTAGAGGCATTTACTAAGCTAAAATTAACCAAGATACCTCATGTGAACCCTTACAAGGTGACTTGGCTTAATAAGGGACAGAGTGTGTTAGTAAATGAGCAAACATTGGTAGAGTTCTCTATAGCAGGCTACAAGGATAAATTACTTTGTGACATCCTACCAATGGATGCTTGCCACTTATTGTTAGGAAGACCCTGGTAATATGATAGAGAGGCAGTGTATCATGGAAAGGAGATTTCCATATCTTTTAAGAAGAATGGCAAGACATTTAAAATATAGTCTTTGTTGGAGGATGAAGAGCCACAGTCTAAGACTCCTACTGTGTTATTCTGCAGTGGGAAGGAGTTTGTAAAAGACATCAAGGAAGAGGCAAGTGCAGGGTATACCATTTTGTTAAAGCCCAAGGAGGAAGAGAAGACAATTAAGGAGATAGTACCCAAGGAGATTCAGACTCTACTTGACAAATACAGTGATATAGTCATTGATGGGACTCCTGCAACTTTGCCTCCTAAGAGAGTGATTAGTCATCAAATTGACTTCATACCTGGTGCCCCATTACCTAATAAAGCAACTTATAAGATAACCCTTGACCATAATTTAGAGGTAGCTAGACAAGTCCAAGAATTATTGGATCAAGGCTTGATTAAAAAGAGTATCAGCCCATGTGCAGTCCCTGTGGTGTTAGCATCAAAGAAAGGTGTAAAATGGAGGCTATGTACTGATTCAAGGGCAATTAATAGAATCACCTTAAGATACAGGTTTCCAATACCCAGGATAGAAGATCTTATGGATTGTCTTGGAGGGGCAATGTACTTTACCAAGTTGGATTTGAAAAGTGGTTACCATCATATAAGGGTCAAGGAGGGAGATGAGTGGAAGACAACATTCAAAACAACTGATGGGTTGTATGAGTGGCTTGTGATGCCATTTGGCCTCACCAGTGCTCCTAGAACATTCATGAGGCTCATGAATGAAGTGCTTAAGGACTTCATAGGTAAGTTTGTGGTGGTATATCTTGATGACATATTGATCTATAGCAGAACCAAGGAAGACCACATCAAGCATGTTGAATCAGTGTTGAAGAAATTGCGTGAAGAGAAACTATCCATTAATTTGGAGAAGTGTGAGTTTCTCAAGCAAGAGCTTGTCTACTTGGGATTTGTGGTATCCAAGGGATCCTTGAAGATGGACCAAGACAAGGTGTCAGCTATACTAAATTGACCACCACCTACATCAGCAACTGAGGTAAGGAGTTTCCATGGCCTAGCTCAATTTTATAGGAAATTCATTAGGAATTTCAGTGGTATATGTGCACCATTGTTGGAAACTATTAAGGGTGGAAGTAAGGCTAAGTTTAGATGGAACTTAGAAGCTGGGAAGTCATTTGAGATGTTGAAAAAGCAAGTAGCTACACAACTTGTCCTAACATTGCCTAGTTTTGATAAGTTATTCACTATTGAATGTGATGCAAGTGGCATAGTAGTAGGAGGTGTGTTAAGTCAAGAGGGCAGACCAGTGGCCTTCTTTAGTGAGAAGTTGAATGAAGCTAAGAATAAATACTCTTCTTATGACCTAGAATTATATGCTCTAGTGTAGTCATTAAGAAAGTGGAGACACTATCTTTTACCTAAGGAATTTTTTGTGTTTACTGACAACCAGGCCCTTAGCTACATCAATACACAAGAGAAATTGAGTAATAGGCATCTAAAATGGATGGAATATCTCCAAGCCTTTGCATTTACCATCAAGCATAAGAAGGGTCAGTTGAATAAAGTTGTTGATGCACTGAGTAGGAGACTCTTGATAGTCCAAGAAGTTCAGTTGAACAATATAGGCATAGAGAGTTTTAAGGACCTCTATCAAGTAGATGAAGATTTTGGTGAGGCATATCAAGTGTGCCATGATTTTCAGAACCACTTCTATAGAAAATTCTCTGAGTTCACATTGCAGAATGGACTGTTATTCAGAGGAAACCAGTTATGTGTGCCAAGGGGTTCTATGAGAATGAATCTTGTACAATAAAAGAATAACGGATCTATGAGTGGACACTTTGGTGTAAACAAGACTTTGGAGTTAGTACAAAGGTTTTATCATTGGCCTAAGTTGACAAAGGATGTCACTAAATATGTGGAACAATGCGTAGTATGCATGAAGGCAAAGGGGGGTAGTAGTAATGCAGGCTTGTATCAACCCTTACCTGTCCCAAATAGACCTTGGGAGTGTGTGAGCATGGACTTCATAGTGGGTCTACCAAAGACTAAGCAAGGCTATGATAGTATATATGTAGTAGTTGATAGATTTAGCAAGATGGGGCATTTCATTCCATGCAAGACCACTAGTGATGCTAGTCACATAGCTTATTTGTTCTTTAAAGAAGTTGTAAGGATTCATGGACTACCCTTAAGCATTGTATCTGATAGGGATGTTAAGTTCATGAGCCATTTTTGGAAAACATTATGGAACAAATTGGGTACAAACTTATCTTTTGGATTAGCATACCATCCGCAGACTAATGGTCAAACTGAGGTGGTCAATAGGGTGTTGGGTAACCTATTGAGGTTTCTAACCAAAGAATATGGTCAGACATGGGATGTAGTCATACCTCAGGTAGAGTATGCCTATAATGAGAGTCGGAATAGGATGACAAGGAGAAGCCCATTTGAAATAGTTTATGGGATGCATCCTAGGGGAGTTTGTGAGCTTAGGGATCTTGGAGGAAGGGAGTACAATAGTGGGCATGCTGGGGACTTCACCCACACTATGAAGGATATCCAAGAGCAGGTCAAGAAAACTATACAGGACAGTCAGCAAAAGTTGAAGGGCAAAGTGGATGAGAAGAGGAAAGATATCCAATTTCAAGTAGGAGACTATGTTATGGTTCATTTGAACAAGTCAAGAATGTAGAAGGGAGTCCCTAATAAGTTTCTGATGAAATGAATAGGACCATGCAAAGTCCTAGCTAAATATGGGGCTAATTCCTATAAGATAGATTTACCTTCTAGTTTGAATATCTCTTCTACTTTCAATGTGCAGGACCTAGTTCAGTTTAAAGGCCCATTGACTGAGATCAGTCAACATAATCATGGAGTTAAGAGTGATGTAGACCCTGATGTGGTTTCTACCAAACAACAATTGACAGCTGAGGGAGTTTTGGATTCAAGAGTGCAAAAGACAACTAGACACAAGGTGTATATGGAACACCTTATCAAGTGGAAAGATAGACCTGAATCAGAGGCTTCATAGATTGAAAAATCTGACTTCAAGAAGCTGGACATTCATGACTCTTTATTTTCTACAGGAGTGACTTGACTTTCCCTTTGTGGGGGAGTATGGTGCAGGAGCACCTAGGTAAGGCTCTTTGGTGACCTAGGGCTTCTAGAGTTCTTTTGCTTGTAGTAGTTCTAGACAGACCACTAGTTGAATAATAGGAATAGAGGTGTCCTAAGGTGTGTGTTAGGTCTTTATGGAAGGTCTTTTTCAAGTTTTTTTGGTCTTTTAGGAGACAAGTGTCAAATTGGACCCAAATTGCCAATGTTGTGGCAATGGTGTGAATCAAGCACATAGGGGTCAAATTTAGAAACAAAGTGTTTAAGGACCTAAGAGAGGTAGGAATGGTCTACCTAAGTCTATTATTATATGTTCATGGTCTTAGAACAAAGTTTAGAGTGGATTTCCTAATATTGTGGAAAGCTGTCAAAATTGTCAATGTTGTCATTGACAACATTGACAACAATTATGCAAGGAGAGCATTTTCGCTCAAATGGTTATTGTAACTGTTTGAAACCATCATATTAGGTATGGGTACAAGTATAAGAGTCCTTCCTTGACCTATAAGCAAGGTTGGTGAACATTTTGAATATACAATATTTTCTGTGTGTGCAATTTACAGAGCAGTTTTAGTGAATTTTCTTGATTTTAGTAGTTAGATGGATTAGATTTCAGTTTGTAGCTACTGATTAATGTAGGGTAGGTTATTTTAAGATTTTTCATGGATTTCTTTTGTTAATTTGAAGCTTTTTTATTGGTTTAGTTAAATTCTTTGTGTTTTGCCCTGTCGTTGGTTTGAACCAGGCAGGTTGGACAAATGGAGTCTTAAATAAAATTTCCACCGTAGATTCTATACGGGCTCTTGGCATGGGTGAGGAGACTCCATGAACATTATTTTTACAGAAGGAGGGGCCCAAGAAAGTAGTTTTGCTATTTTTTCAATGATGCCCTAGGCGACCCTGTTGTGCATGGCTAGGGACTGAGATACATTGCAAATGTTGTAAGGAGGGTTGAATGCATTTGTGGCTTCAACCAAAGCTCATGGAGGGGTAGGTTGATGTGTGAAGGACACCCAATTCTAAGGAGAAGGTTGGAGGAGTTTTTTGGTGTGTCGAAAGAACACTCTTTTGTTCAGACTGTCAATAAGCCCTAAAACCCTAATTTTTAGGCATGATTGTAGGAAGGGTTGTACGGACAATTTGAGGATTGGAGATCTTGAAAATCTCAAGGTAATCGATAAAGGGTGTTTGAATCATAAACCCTTTTGGAGACTTGTGTGGGAAAATTTCAAGTTATCTTTAAAATTGCTAGAAAAAGGCCTAATTGGCTTGTAGCCCTATTTGGGGGTGAGAAAGGTGCATTTTGAGGCACTCGATTGTAATGTGTTTGTGAATGGTGTATGAAGGGGTTCAAATGGAACCAGTGGAGGTATTTTTGACCTATCCTTCAATGGAGATAAGTCCTAAGAGGAATTGATGCAATTCTTGAAGATTGAGACTAGGAATGACCTAGTTAGTTTGTGTTGCAAATGGAGCATTCTTGATCAGTGTAATTGGTGTACACTAGATGAAAGGTTAGGATCTTGTGTGAAGATACCTAAGGAGTTTAGGGTTGGTCATAGAACCCTACTAGGTTAGTGAGTTTTCCTAAGGAGACCCTAGAGAAGAATAGGGTAGAGAGCAAGCCTAGGTGTGTTACATCACCTAGCTCGGTTAACACTATGCTTGGTATACACTATGTTTGCTCGGTGTCCACTGTTCCAACTTGACATATACATAACTCTTCATTTACCAACCGCATAAACTTTTTTTATTCCAGATCTTCAATCCATAATAGATGTTTGTTACCATGATGATAATAAAATAAGTTGACATTAATGACAATACATTAACTAAATAATGTCTTTCATCACATTAGTAACTCTGTTGATCATCAACTCAATAACTTCAAACATACAATCAGTCGTAGTTCATCAACATCTCCCTTTGGCATTTATGGCAACACAATATGAAATATGTAATAGGAAAATGTCATAGAATACCAAACTTCAGTTCTACAACTATATGCAAAATGTTGTAGCTCTCCCTAGCTTGTACATATAATGTGTTTAATCACCTCACAACATTAAAAATCACCATGCAGACTCTCCCTCCAGATTTGACTCATTACAATCTTCTCTCCCTAAAATGGATATATATTTCATTTCTCTCCCTTTCTCTTTTCTCCTTTTCCCCCTTGCAATGGATAGACATTTCATTGAATCATCTCTCCATTTGACAATAATACCAAAAATAAAATATACAGCTCTTCAGTAGCCAAAAATATCTCTGGGTTTGTGGTTCAGGTTAGGTACCTTGCAATGTACTGATATGCAATGTTGGTCCAGTTCTCATTTTTGCATCAACATGATTGATATTCTGATAAAATGTATATTGATGCAACCTCCTAGTCATCTTAGTGACCGATAGACAACGGACAGACCCCTAGTCTATTCCTTGAGTACTCAAATGTATCCTTTGGTAAGGGTTTAGTGAATATGCCAGATAGTTTTTCTTTTGATTGTCCATATTCCAGTGTCTCTTTTTTTTCTTGTACTTGTTCCCTCCAGTAGTGATACTTTATAGATATATGCTTTGTTTTTGCGTGCATCACTGAATTCTTAGAAATGTTAATTGCACTAGTATTATCACAATAAATTATCACTCAGTCAGTGATATCTTCATTCATACCTTTTAAAAGTTGTTGTATCCATGCAATGTTTGAACAATTTGCAATAACAACAACATATTCTTCTTCTGCAGTTGACTGGGATATGCATCCTTTCTTTTTTTCTAATCCAAGTAACTAATCTTTCTCCCACAAACAATGCTCCACCAATAGTGCTATTTCGATCATCAATGTTCCCAGCCCAATCAACATATGTGTAAAATTTCAGTTCAAACTTTCCATCTTTCTTGTACCATAATTCATAATCTTCAGTGTTCTTCAGATATCTAAAAATTCTCTTTACAACAGTCATATGTGATTCCTTAGGATTTGTAGAGAATCTTGCTACAATTCCAACTATGTGTACAATGTCTGGTCTTATGTGTACAACATACATCAATTTTCCAATCAGAGATCTGTACAATGTCTAATTTACCTCAGTTATTTGATCTTCTTTTGTCAATTTGCATGCTGTAACCATAGGTGTACTAACTGGTTTTGAATCTTACATTCTAAATGTCTTCAATACTTCCTTGATGTACTTTGATTTAGTAATGTATATGCCTTCATCCTGTTGTAAGATTTGCAAGCCTATAAAATTGATCTCTCCAAACATTGACATTTCAAATTCTTTTCTCATTTCATCAGTGAATGATTGCATAAGTTATCATTACCTCCAAATATAATATCATCAAAAAAAATTTCAGCAATAAGAATCTTATCATTAGTTCCTCCTTTCAACTATAAATTGATGTTATCACTTGTTCTAACAAATACAATACTGATAAGATAGGAGTGTAGTCTTTCATACCATGCTCCCGGTGCTTGTTTAAGTCCATACAAGACTTTGTACAATTTACATACCATGCTTGTCTGATTAGGATCAACAAAACCTTCAGGTTTCTCAATGTATACCTCTTCTTCTAGTATCCCATTCAGAAATGCAAATTTAACATCCATCTGATAAAATTTAAATTCTTTCTAAGCAGCATATGCAAGCAATATTCTAACTCCTTCAAGTCTAGCAACGGGTGCAAAAGTTTCTCCATAGTTAATACCTTCTTCTTGTGCATACCCTTTTCATACTAATCTTGCCTTATTTCATGTATCATCTCCATTCTCATTCAATTTATTTTTGAATATCCATTTGGTGCCAATTACATTCTTATCACTCGATCTCGGTACCAATGTCCATGTTTTGTTCTTTTGTATCTGCTCAATTTCTTCATTCATTGCCTTATTCCAATCATTGTTTGCAAGTACATCTCTAACAGTTTTAGGTTCAAATTCACAAATCAAACATGTGTTATCATTCAACTTACTTTGTATCATCATGCCAACTCTCTTATCTCCAATAATCTGATTCTATGGATGATGTTTTCTTACACATTTTGCAAGTATAGGTTTAGTTCTTTGTTCTTCATTTTGTTCTATAGTTGGTGTATGATTATGATCTCCAGTTGCAACATCTTCCTAATTCTTGGTTGGTGCATCTTGCTTCTCGGTAACATTGACTTGTTGCTCGGGGAAAGTGTTAGGATCTCCAATGTAAACAAATTTGTTGTAGTCTTCTGGTTCTCTTTTACTTCCAACATCATTCTTCTTAGAAAATTCACGAACTATTACATTTTCACTTTCATGACCTTGTTAGAAGACTTGTTCAAACATTTATAACCTTTTCTCTTAGTAGAATATCCTAGAAATATTCCTTCATCACCTTTTGAATCAAATTTCCCATTTCTATAATCTTTCAGAATATAGCATCGACTTCCAAATATTATAAAGTTACTCACATTAGGTGTGTATCCATACCATAATTTATAAGGTGTCTTGTTTGAATCTTTCTTCAGTTGTACTCGGTTCAATGTGTATACAACAATACCAACAAATTCCCTCCAGTAAACTTCTATAACACTCTTTTCAATCATCAACGTTCTAGCACAATCCACAATGGATTTTTTATCTTCTTTCAGCAATCCCAATCTGTTGTGGTGTCCTTAGTGCATAGACATGTCTCCTAATTCCATGCTCATTACAGAAGTTAGTGAAATCATCAGAAATAAATTATCCTCCTCTATCTGATCTTAAATATTTCAGTTCTTTACCACTTTCTTTTTCCACTTTAGCTTTGTACCATTTGAACATCTTCAATGCTTCAGATTTTTTTATTAAGAACATGATAGTCATCACTCTAGAATAGTCATCAACAAATAAAATAAAGTATTTGTCACCATAATAACTCCGTGTTCTCATAGGTCCACATAAGTTAGTATGAACCAGTTCCAAAATAACATTAGATGAAAATTTTTTGCTCTTAAAACTAGATTTTGACATTTTTCCCATTTGACAATTCTTTCAGATGACATGGTCAGGTTTAGATATGCTCGGTAAGCCTCTTACTTTACTTTTCTTATTGATCTTAACCATGTTGTAAAAATTTACATGACCTAACCTCTTATGCCACAACCACACATCTTTATTTCTAGCCATCAAACAAGACATTTATGCATAGTCAAGATAGACTATAGTACCTTGTGATTGTTCTCTAGTGCTGATCAACTTTCATGTTTCATCATAGATTTTAGCTTTTTTGTTCTCAAATGCGACTTGGTGACCTATGTTATTTAACTGTGAAACACTCAACATATTATAATTAAGTCCTTTCACCCAATATGCATTCTCACATTTGATCATATTGTTCAACAATATAGTACCTTTTCCTTTCACTTGACAAGGTGTATCATTTCTCATTCTAATAGATCCACCATTATAATGCTCAATAAATTCAAATTTTTCTTTATCTCAAGTCATATGATGAGTACAACCACTATCAATAATCCAAACATAATTCTTTCCAACTTGAGAAATAAGTGTAGTTTCAAAAAACCTCTCATCGTCTTTCATAGCTACAAACAATGTCTCAATATCTTCATTGTCGGTGTCAGTGTCATCATCTTTATTTTCAACAAGGTAACATGCTTTCTTGCCTTTGTCTTTGTAATCTCAGTTACTCATGTCATACTGTCGGTTACTTCTATATTCTCGATCATCCTTTTTGTCATTAGATCTTTCATTGTTTCTTTCATCATTTTTCATGTTAGGGCATCTAGCAGCAAAGTGTTCAATTTCTTTACAATTAAATCATATCATAGGTATTTTACCTTTATATCTTCCTTTACCTTATGCAATGTTCTATCCATTAATGCTTTAAGTTCATCAAGTTCTCTCTCATCATTATCACTGTCACTATCATTTCTTATCATTTGTTTGTTACCAGATTTACTAATTTTTAGAGATGACATAAATGCAGACTCAACAGTAGGAACAACCCTGTTTTCAAAATTGTTCAGCTCAAATGAAATCAGTCTATCGACTAGACTATCAATTGTGATATTATTTCCAGGTGTTACTCTAATTTCATGTAGTGCAGAGACTCTAATAGCATAAATAGACAATAAAGTTATGAGAATCTTACTTACAATAGCGTCTTCATCAATAACTCCACCTGCTCCATGAATAACATTCACAATCTCCTTGATTCGGTTGCTATACCGCAATATGTTTTCTCCTTCTTTCATTCTCATGTCATCAAAATTTCCTCTGAGACTTTCAACTTTAGCTCTTTGCACATTTACATCTCCTCTATGAACTAGTGTAAGCATGTCCCACATCTACTTGGCAGTTGTACATGTCTTGACATCTTCAAATTCAACATCAGATAGTGAAGAGGCAAGCTCTATCATCATAGTATTGTGTTCATGTCTTTCTCTTAGTTAATCAATAGTCAAAGGTCTAATGGGTAAGGTGAACTCAGTATCTAGGTATTGCATGACATCATTTCCAATCCCTGACAGATATAGTCTCATTCTCCTCTTCCATGTTGAGAAGTTGTCCTTGTTCATCTTAGGCACATCTTTCTTATACATCTCGTGATCTTTAGCTTAAGTCCTTTAAAACTTTCCTTCTAAGCACTGTATGCTCTGATACCAATTGTTAGATAACTGAGAGGGGGGTGAATTAGTTAGTTCTAATTATCCTACAGTCCCAAATACTCCCAGATGTATATAACAACAATTTCAAACATATAAATAAACTCGGTGAAATATGAACTATGATCTCAAACTTAATACAAACTCATCTATCGAGAAGTAGTAAATCAATATTGTGATTATCGATCAATGAATATAAAGTAATGTGTAAAGAAAAATAACAATCCAACACATCCATAGACATTAACACAGATTTTTAACGTGGAAACCCTGCTAAGAAAAAAAACCACCTGGGACCGATAACCCAAAATAATTCACTCTTCTGAAGTGAGCTCGCTAAAGAGCCAACCCTGTTAAAGGTTACAATGCACACTGTTAGGTGTGACCTGGTTAGAGGATTTATCACTAATAGTTCTCCCTTGACCAATCATTCACTATGGGTCAACAAGAAAACACTCAGCATTCATTTGCATGTAATAATAAAGACTGTTAAGTCCTACTCGGTTAAGAGATTTTTCTGTAACAATGGTTAAATTGATACAGTAATGATTTGACTCAATATAACTCTATTTGTAGATTGTTAGATCTATGCTAAGTACATAATACCTATGATAAATAATCACTTTAGTCCCTCTTATTCTTCATACTCTGTTCTGCTTAGTAAATACTCTTTTTAGTCCCTCAGTGTTGTTTGCAAAATTGCTCGGTTCTGTCTTCAACCAGTTTGATCAGTCAAGCATGAAGTTAATCTCTTCAGCAATATGTATGTACACATTTCCATGTATTCATGTATGATTCATAATGACTCTCTTGTCTCTTATATAGACATCATAACTCATTTAATTTCCATCCTCAGATTTTGCCGCTTGATCTCCATCGTTGATTTTGTCGCTTCATCCTTCCTCGACAGTTGTGTTAAAAACATGTTTCAATCTTCTTTGTCCGATCATCTTGAATTTTCATATTCGTTTGATCAACATAAAAAACATTATCAAGCACCTCAAAATCATAAAAAATTGACAACTCAACATCTTAGTTGGCCTTTAGTTTGTTTTACTCATTCAATACCGTGATACGTCAGTGATCCCTAGCTTGGTTAACATTGTGCTTGGTATACACTATGTTTGCTCGATGTCCATTGTTCCAACTTGGTGCATACAAAACTGATGAAATTATTTTCCATTAGTATGCAAAGAAATTTTTTGGTAAACATACATTGAAAGACAAGACAAGAGAAAATTGAAAGTACATACAAATATCAGAGCTCACCGAAAATTGCTAAGTACAAAGAAAACCAGCGACGTAGTTTTGTGTGAAAAACCAAAAATGCAAAGTGAAAAGAATAAAGAGGAACCCAATAGTGGAACTCAACGAGCAGGACAAAGTGCAAAATGAGAGAATAGTCAGAGTGGAACCCAAGAGACATTTCAATCAAGGAACACCGAGAGACAGTCTAACTAACTTCAGAGCATAACCGACCGACAGAAACTGAAAATCAGTTGAAACCCGCAAAAAGTGGATATGACTTCCACGTCAAATAAAATAGTCTTATTCTATTTTTAGAGTCTTGATTTGTTTTAAAACCATTTCTTTAGGGACAAGAAACATTAATGCAAGTGTTTTAATTAGTCTAGATGATTTAAAACACATAGACTAAAAGATCAAGGTCAAGTTGTAAACCTGTGATCTTAGAGTTAATATTGTTTTACGTGAAACTTAATTAGGTCAATCTATCTTATAAATAGATGTTGTAATCATTCATTATGAATGTGAGGATGGATGAGAGGATGAATGAATCCTATGAGCACATCTATGGATTAGACTGAAAGTTTAAAGAACCAGAAAAGCAAAAGGTGAATTTGGTTATCAAGAACCAAGAACAGAGGCTACCGAGCAACAAAGGTATTATTCAATCACATTAGGTGATACACTTATACATGTAATCTTAAATGGATCTGTAATCAGCAATAGGAGATTGTATACATTCGGGTCAAAGTGTAATTTTCTTAAATTCTAACAAGTGAAGCAAAGTATAAAAATCCTTTCAAGGAAGGTGGATTTAACCATCCAATTGTAAATCTCTTAACCGAGTGCACACTAAACAATATTGCTAAAGCTCTTAACAGATTAGGCTTTAATAGGTCTCCATAGATACTCCTAATAGGGTAGATCATCATAAGTGATCAAATTGTAAGCCTTAATCGGCCCCTTCCAATCTGCAGATAGTGAAGAATTTGTGGGTGCCATCCTCATCGCAGTTTTTACTTCCTAACAGGAGTTTTCAGCGTTATCATATCTTGTGTTATGTGTCAATTACTTGCATGAAAGTTTCTACGAATGATCACATGTTTGATTAAGTTAATAGAATTGATATGTCTTACATCAAGATAACATAGAACAGATGGTTGGATAAATAATTGATTACTTAAAAGAGAAAGGTTAAAAGATACAAAAGTTTTAGAGGTACTGATTCACCCCTCCACTCTAAGTACACACTTCCCATTAATTCTAAGAATTCGTATCAGATCTAAGTCTCTTAGCTGAAAAGATTAAAGGCTTAAGAGAAAAGATCATATAATGGAGAAGTTAGAATTGAAAAGAGTATTGAGGATCAGAAGATACAAATTCAGATCTTCAATGAGCAGTATAAAGAAGCTATAATCAAGATGAGACAACTATTAGATGAAAGAAAGATTACGACATCTCGCTGTAAAGAAAAAAATTACCATGAGGAAGAGATACCAGATTTCTTTGAGTCTTCAGGATCAACTACAAGCAAAGAATCAAACACATCAATAGAAAGCATCACAAGCCTAAATGAAATCAATCAACATCTGTCTGGACAAGTGAAATCTCTGCAAATCGATCAAGAGACACAAATGGTAAGAATGATTGATGTCATGAATAGTGCTAGAAAAGCTGAGCAAGAAATAACACTAGCTATTGATGATAGAAGGAAGATTACTGAAAATATACAAGAGCAAAAGTCAGAAATACAAAGACTTATAGAGCATCATCATGCGATTACAAATCAGATTATCCTTATGAGTCAAGAGGCAAACAGAATGAATGTTGAACTCGTTGAAAGAATAGAAGTAATCAGTGAACTAAGGGAAGAAAATGAAAATTTGAAACAAGAACTCAAAATTCAGCAGCAACATAATGAAATTATCAAGAAAGGTGAAGAAAGCAATAAAAGAATGGATGATTTTCTTGATGGACAACGAAGAATAAACAACAACACTGGTCTAGGCTATACCGAGAATGGAGAATCACCCAATCAAGATGATCCAAAGAATGTCTATGAAAATCCAAGACCAAGAAAACTGACATGCAATCACTGTGGAAAGCAAGGCCACACATCAAATGTATGCAGGAGCAAAATGAAAGGTATTCCTAAATCCACATCTTCCTTCATAGGATTTTGTTATAAATGTAACAAGAAAGGACATAAAGCATATGAATGTAAGCTTGAGATGAAAAAACCAAAAAAGGAAACCTACATGGACAAGTAATGTCCTAATTGCATAATGAATGGGTACACAACTCTTGAATGTTGAAAGAAGAAAAAGCAAGCATAGAAGCCTAAAGGTCAAGAAACTGCCTATCAACCGAAAAGAGTCGGTAACCAGTATGTATGGGATTACAACACATGGACAAATTGTACAACACGTGGAAGATTTGGTCACATTGCTGCAAACTGAATGAGACGATGGACAAGAAACTCTAGAGGTTGGAGTAACCTCGGAATGGCATGCTTACACTATCATAAAGTTGGTCATCTCAAGAAATACTGCAGAGACCGAATGACAGAGACCAACACACTCCCCAATGAAAATACCATTGAAGACATCCGGAAGATGAGAAACAAAATGTGGAGGCAAGCTAGAAACAATGATGAAGCTGGACCGATCAATGCAATTGGTGACATCCCATCCAATGGATCAGGTGATATCACCACCCCCACCTAAGGAGACCAAGTAAGTATGGAACTACATTACACTAAGTAGTATTTTACATTAGTTCCATAATATCTTGATGAAATACCAAATTAGCATAAGTAAAGATGCATCATGATATTAATTGTTAAAAACTGTGAAAACTATTCCATCGGGTAACACATACCAAAATCCATCGGTATACACTCAAAGCTGAATTGTCTATAATTACCAAAAATTGTCGGTCAACAAATAAAAAGCAGGAGTTGCTAGTGTAAACCGAACATTGTCGGTAATCAAGAAAGTTGAAAAGGTTGTGTTTGCAATACACCAAAACCCATCGGTAAAAGCAAGAAGTTAGATGCCTACCCCAAAGCATTGCATTGTCACCGAAGAGAGAAGTTAATGTTTATCCTAACGACTCCATCTTCACACACCGAGGAGTGGTTAAACATTAATGACTCATTTTAGGGCAAATGTCTATAAAAAGGCTACAAAAGGGTTTCATTATTCACTAGCGAGCAGAGTAGAGCGACGAAAGAGAAATTTGAGCAAACAGTGACAGCTTCATAGAGCGACTTTAACTCATCCCACAACACTCCAAATAGATCAGTGACCACTACAGAAGTAACCAGTAAGTTCCTACGATAATTGAGAACTATGTTTTACGCATTTACAGAAAGCCCTAAAATATCTGAAACAATGGCCATGACTTCAAGAACCACCAAACTAAAGAGAATCAAGAAGGATAAGGTTAAAATTATCAAGAATTCTATCTGTGAGGAACCCATTACAAGATATGCTCTGAGGTTGCATCACAACCCAACAATGTTGGAGCATTTTGGTGAATACCAGCTAGGGTTTTGCTCGTCAAAGACGTGCGAGCATACATTTACTACAAGATTGCAAAAATTGGAGACCTAGAGATTGAACAAGCTTTCAAAAAGCTATGTAATGATGATAGATCTATTAAAGATTAGCACAAGCACGTAGAAGTGAAAGGACTCACTAATGCCCTATTGTTCCCAAAGGTATTCAAGACTGAGTGTATTCGGTTAGTACTGAGCATAATTCACAATCACAAGCTATGGATGGATGAGCCTAAAATTTTAACACAAGATATTATTCATGCAATCATTGGTTATCCAATAATTGATAAGGTAAAGGCATTGAAACACCCACCCAAGGCTGAAATTGAAAAGAAAATAGGAGCCAAGTCTGATGGTAGAGGATTAAGGTATCCACTGTCACAAATGATGAACTAAAATTTGGAGCATGTGTCCTAGGCTACACATTCTTTCAAGCTAGAAGGATGAACATCATGGAATCCGAAGCAGTGGATACAACATATAAAATTGTGAAGAAAGGAACTCAGTTGGATTTATCAGATATTCTACTCAATCAGTTAGAAGAAAACTTGAGAACAATCATAAATGTAAAGACAAATACATGTAAGTTTGGCTCACTTATCATGTGCATTTTCTTTTACTTCCAAGAATCTTTTCCATTAGTAGGAGATGTAAAATGGGAAATCACTAGACCAGTCACCATACAGATTGGTGAATATATAACATCACTGGGAGACAACTTTGAAACAGTTATGGATGAGTACTTTACTGGATTTAAGGAGAGAATGCAGAAAAGAGTAAGGATCCCAAAGCAACTAATTGAGAAATTCAAAGATGATATATGTTTCATGGTTGACACAGACCACACATACATCAAACCTATTGTACCAAGGAAAACATGGTTACAACCATTGGACTATGAGGTAAACATTGATCAAGCATCCAATGCAATTGATGCATTGATAAATGAACCCTTAGACAAAATACAACAAAAGTTTGGAACTTATGAAGTGGCCAAAGCAAGAATCAAAATCAGCCTGGTTGTAAAGAAAATAGACAGGAAGAAAGATAAAATGGTAAAGAACTTGAAGAAAAGGTTGTTGGTCACAGAGGAAGAAACTGAGGGACAGTCACCCGTCGGTGAGGCTGAGCAGGAAAGTGACTCTGAGTCTACAAAGTCAGATACTCCGTTACCAACTCCAGCTAAGAAGCCAAGAACCACAGTTGCCTCAAGGACTAGAAGTCAGACAACAAAGGACACAAGTCCTTCACCCTTGAATAAAGGTCAAGTAAGGACCTACAAGAGGAAACCGACAACACAGAAAAGAGGGGCAACAAAGAGAAGAAAGTTCATTAGAACGAGGGAAGATATTGAGGACATAGAACAGGATGAAGGTGTTCACGAGGAGAAGAGTAAGGTCCCTAAAACCATTGATTAGATATGTGCACTGATGGTTAAATCAGGATCAATTCATGAGTCAAAAGTTAGAAGATGGTTAACTCTGGATCCCTTGGACTAGGACAAGATTGAAGAGGGAACCATAAAGATGATGAGTACATTTAAATATGTACCAGTACAATTCTATGACAAAATTCCCAATGTACTATATGATAGAATATCTGCCACATGGACATATGCATTGAAGAATGAGAAAGAGGTAAGGGAAAGAGTCCTTGTATCCCTTATGAATCCTAAATCCAAAATGAAAGAAATCAAGGAGATGATGGAGAAACATACATAAGAGTTCTCACCCAATATGAGAGCTTACAAGATACTTGATGGCAAGCTAATAGAGCTAGAGAAGGACAAAAACACAATTTAGAGAAAGATACTCAATAGACCTACTAAGGAAACAAGTCCCGAGCCATAGAGAGCTCTAACCGAGAATTAGGAAATCAAGAATGATCAAGCTATTGAGAGTACATAACCAATTATCATCACAGATGTTGAATTGGACAAAGAGGAACTAGACACCATAGGCAACAAGAATATGGATGTTGCAGATGAGACATGGCCGGAAACCACTAGGGACAACATTGTGGACAACATAGTCATTGAAATAACCGATGATCTAGCAGAAGAAATACAAAAAGATGAAGATGTCACTGTTACCCAGGAGAAGATCGACGAACAAGACACTACGTTTGATACTTCACAGGTGAACATATCAAGCAACATGCCAATATTGATGCAAGCCATCAATATACTTCAAGAAAAATACAAATCACCTAATAGAGATTCAAGCATTCTCAAGGATGCAGGGGATGAAGGAAACAAAGACAACACCAATGACCAAAATGTCATCGGAGACACTCAAATTGTAACCGAAACTGACAAGGTTACAGAAGGAGATTTAAAGCAAACAAATGGAGACACAACTGAGAAGGATGCACAGACAAAGGAAGATGAAGTACATAAGGATACCGATGAAGGAGAAAAAACAATAGATGACACTCCTGAGGAAACTGAAAAGGTTGCTATAGATAATGTAAAAGTTGATGTGGAGACGTCCACTCAAAACTGACAAGTTGACACTGAAGAAAAGTAGAAAAAAGAGGCAACACCCCAAATCGCTTCATCCAGCACAGCACACAAAGCTGAGAAGATGGCTATGGTCCTACACTCAAGTAAAACTCAGAAGAAGAAGAAGAAATCCAAAAAGACTAAGTTGGAAGTCACTCTTGATGAGATAATTGAGATACCCAAATGTGACCCAACTACACTGGATTATGGATCACTTAAAGAGTATGGTGAAATATGCCAAAGGAAGGCACTGCAGGAGAAGCTAAGAAAGCAACACTGAGACTCCATGGTACTAGAGACAACTAAGAACATCTTGCATCATATTGTACCCAATGTTGATGTTGATCACAATAGACCTATCCTTGATCAACTAACCACTCTCACTGAGGCCATTACAACGCAGAACATTGATGCATAAAAGGAAATAGAGGAGAGAGCAGAGTAGAAATATCAACACAAACCTATTGAAAAGACCAGCCAAGAAGTGACAGAAAACAAGGTAAAGCTTTCACAATTAGTAAGTGAATTAGATCCAATAGCTGCTAAAGCTATTTCCTTGATACAACAATTAAGAAAAATTGATAAATTCACTAAGGATCATAGTGATAAAATAGAAAAGTTAGATTCTGATCTAGCTACTAGTGCTAAAGGCTCAACCACCTAGGACAATGCAATAAAGTTGCACTATGAGAAAATTGTTGAGATAAAAAGGTTAAGACAGGAACTATGGGAAGAAGAAATACAATTTAGGGAAGAGGTTATTGAGCTTCAGGCTCAACTTCTACCCAATCTTACACTGCTTCAACAGCACATCAGTTCAGCAAGGAAACTGATAGCCACCCCCGAGATGCCTGTAGCAGACAACATCTACGATATGCATGCAAGGATAACACTCGAGCACATGGCTCTAAACAACCTAAAATACAAATGGGAGAAGATTATGGAGGACATGAATTCCTTACACTCTCATATTTTTGATCAGCTATAGGTATAAACCTTTTCCCTTAATATAAAAAAGGGGGAAAATAATGATATATATAGATGGGAAACTATATAGTACAGAAAAAGAACAAAAAAAAGGAGTATAATGATATGATAGGATATATACAAACACAAGGTGAAAAAGATCAAAGTATCACGTACATACACTTATGCTATACCGACATATGCATAGGGGGAGTCATGAAATGACTAAGGAATATATATGTTGTACATACTAAACATTTTCTTAGTATTTTGCACATTTCAGTTTTTGATACTAATGTCAAAGGGGGAAATTTAGGACATTATTTTGCCATTAGTATGCAAGGAACACTTTCGGTAAACATACAACGAAAGATAGGACAAGAGAAAACCGAAAATATAGATATCAGAGATCACCAAAAATTGCTAAGTACAAAGAAAACTGACGACACAGTTTTGCGTGTAAACTGAAAATGCAAAGTGAAAAGAATAAAGAGGAACCCGACAGTGGAACTCGACGAGCAGGACAAAATGCAAACTGAGAGAACAGTCAAAGTGTAACTCGAGAGAAAGTTCAAGCAAGGAACACCGAGAGACAGTCTAACTAACTTTAGAGCATAACCGACCGACAGAAACTAAAAGTCAGTTGAAGCCCGCAAAAAGTGGATTTGACTTCCACGTAAGATAAAACAGTCTTTTTCTATTTATAGAGTCTTGATTTGTTTTAAAACCATTTCTTTAGGGAAAAGAAACATTAATGTAAGTGTTTTAATCAGTCTAGCTGATTTAAAATACATAGACTAAAAGATCAAGGTCAAGTTGTAAACTTGTGATCTTAGAGTTAATATTGTTTTACGTGAAACTTAATTAGGTCAATCTATCTTATAAATAGATGTTGTAATAATTCATTATGAATGTGAGGATGGATGAAGCCTACGAGCACATCTATGGATCAGACTGAAAGTTTAAAGAACTAGAAAAGTAAAAGGT
Source organism: Thuja plicata (assembly GCA_018584345.1). Lineage (NCBI taxonomy): Eukaryota > Viridiplantae > Streptophyta > Pinopsida > Cupressales > Cupressaceae > Thuja > Thuja plicata. The sequence goes on from MU227203.1 coordinate 1,389,551, forward strand.
GAATTTGGTTATCAAGAACCAAGAACAGAGGCTACCGAGCAACAGAGGTATTATTAAATCACATTAGGTGATACACTTATACATGTAATCTTAAATGGATCTGTAATCAGCAATAAGAGATTGCATACACTCAGGTCAAAGTGTAATTTTCTTACATTCTAACAAGTGAAGCAAAGTGTAAAAATCCTTTCAAGGAAGGTGGATTTAACCATCCAATTGTAAATCTCTTAACCGAGTGCACACTAAACAATGTTGCTAAAGCTCTTAATAGAGTAGACTTTAACAGGTCTCCACAGATACTCCTAACATGGTAGATCATCAGAAGTGATCAAATTGTAAGCCTTAACCGTCCCCTTCCAATCTGCAGATAGTGAAGAATTTGTGGGTGCCATCCCCACCGCAGTTTTTACTTCCTAACATGAGTTTTCCGCATTATCATATGTTGTGTTATATGTCAATTACTTTCATGAATGTTTCTATGAATGATCACATGCTTGATTAAGTTAATATAATTGATATGTCTTACATCAAGATAACATAGAACAGATGGTTGGATAAACAATTGATTACTTAAAAGAGAAAGGTTAAAAGATACAAAAGTTTTAGAGGTACTGATTCACCCCTCCCCTCTCAGTACGCACTTCCCATTAATTCCAACAAAAAGTCTTCATTTACCGACCGCATAAACTCAGTTTATTCCATATCTTCAATTCATAATAGATGTTTCTTATCATGATGATAATCAAATAAGTTGACATCAATGACAATACATTAACTAATTGATGTCTATCATCACATTAGGAACTCGGTTTATCATCAAACCAATGACTTTAAACATACAATCAGTTGTAGTTCATCAACTGGGGCTTTTCCCTCGTATAGGAGGGTTTTCCTAGGATAAATGATGTGTCTTTGTGTTCATTATTTGATCTTTTGTTGCTTATTTTAATCCTGGTATAGAAACATTAACATCTCGAGCCTATGGACCATAATTTTCTAAGAAATGTGTGCTCAAATATTGGGTTTGCCATGATTCTAGGTTGTCCTTGAATAATTTTGAGAAGAAATACCTTGTGGGGAACACAAGATTGTCAATATGATATGGTCCCATGAAGAATTGGTCAATAATATGGCCATGGTTTTGAAGCCATATTTCAGGTGCTAAAATTGGTGGGTATGTGATGGTGATGGGCGACTCAGTGTCGGGAATTGAGGTAGGAGATGTAGGGAATGATTCCCTGAGATATCTTAGGATTTCTTTTTTTGCAACACCTAGAGATCAACAGGGTGCAATAACACCTTGACCAACTAGTGTGTGATGAGCATTCAAATAGTTTACCCTGTCACTTTCATGATTTTGTACAGTTTGATGTGTTGATGTGTGAGTGTTGTCAACACTCAACTTTGTCCACGTTCGTTGCCTAATTTGTATCATTAGTACTTCTCCAAGGGAATTGTATGTGAACAATTTTCAGGGCCATCTGCATAATGTTTGACAGTTTAAATTTGATATGTGAGATTTACAGTAATAGTGCACTAGAAAATGGGTAAATATGAATGGAACAAAGTAAGGACGTTATATACAATGACAACGATTGATGATGCATTTGAATAGTGATGCATAATACAAAATATAAAACTTATTTGAAATTCAATTGTTAGTATATATTATGTGATATGGTGGCGAGTCTTGAACAAAAGTAGTATGGCGAACCCACAATAGTGGGTTACACTTTTTTGCCTAAATGGACATTGAAGTCTACATTTTGAAAAAAACTTTCAGATTCAGATGCATATTGTCGTTAAAATGTTTGAAATTGGAAGATGAAGTAAACTAGAGTCTTTTAGGATTTTCTGTCTAGATTCTAAATATATTTTTTCCTTTTTAAAAAAAAATTTGATTTGAATGGTTTTTTTTTCTCCCACGAAAACTGCTTTGTTGCTGAAAACGTCATTTTCAAAAAGTTACATTGACTTCATAGAGCATAAGTTTTTTTCTAAAATAGATATCAATGCGATTCTTTTGAATTTGGTTTTGTAACATCCATTCAGAGGGCATGCAATTGGTTTGATGATTTTATCATGATTATTTCATATTTTATGAACGTTTGAAGTAGAGTAAACTGTAATTTTGACATACCTTGACTGCATAGCTTATAACTTATTGTGTATTTATCAAAATTATTTTTTTTTTTCATAGAAAGTAGACTCAATTCTGGAGGGCACTATTATTTTTCAATTTTTTTTTCTCTTTTCTACTATTTTTCATTGAACGTGAAACTTGGAGGTTTATATTGGATAAAAAACCTACATTTGATGGACGCCAAAAAACATAGACCTAATTAATTCAAAAATTGTCAAATCTATATTTGTTAGAAAGCTCATTCAAAGTACTTGTGCGATGAAAAAGGACATCACTTTATTCTTCCATTTGAGCCCCGCGCTTGAGCCCCGAAGCACTGAAAACTGTGGATTTCTGTTAGCCTCTGCAAATGGCCTCTAATCAGAGGGTTTTGATAGAAATTACTTTCTATCGAAAGTAATTTCTTAGTTTAACATGGGTATGGGTAAAAACCCAAGTAAAATCTTCACTAGTTAGTTTCGATCGAAACTAAGCAAAAAAGGTAGTTTCAATCGAAACTAAGAATGTTTCGATCAAAACAATCAGGTACTTTCTATCGAAAGTACCCGATTAAATCCTCCCACCTTGCGGATTTTGTGAGGAATTGCTTCCTTCGAAAAAGTGTAACCCACTATTGTGGGTTCACACGTATGTTTCCCTTATACTTACAACATCTATTTTTTTGTTTGTCATATTTGACATGGACATGTTATCTGATATGTGAGGAGTGTTGGGAATCTATATGTTTCCTGCATACTAATAATAACAACTCATTTATACATATATAAAACAAGGGTTTACGAAACTAAGAATAGTGAGAGTACATGAAATGGGTAAGTAAAATTAAGATGATTTGAACATTAATAATAACAACTCATTTATACATATAGAAAACAAGGGTTTAAGGAACTAAGAATAGTGAGAGTACATAAAATGGGTAAGAGAAACTAAGATGATTTGAACAGTAATAATAACAACTCATTTATCCATGTAGAAAATAAGGGTTTAAGGAACTAAAAACAATGAGAGTACATGAAATGGGTAAGTGAAACTAAGATGATTTGAACACTAAAAATAACAACTCATTTATACATGTAGAAAATAAGGGTTTTAAGGAACTAAAAACATTGAGAGTACATGAAATGGGTAAGCGAAAATAACATGATTTGAACACTAATAATAACTCATTTAAACATGTATTGGTCAAACAATGTTTAACAGTGATGCAAGGCCATGCAATCATGTAGGTGGAGTTGTCGGTAAAATTGTAAGTGCAAGAGAAAGTGGGCAACGCTGGGGATGTCAAACACCAAGAATTCGTAAAAGTGTTTACATAGATAATAGAAGGTGTCAACGAAATTCAAAGAAACTGGATAACATAAACGATTAAAAACAAGTCACATACATTTCAACAATATTTGATTGCTAATACATGACATTCAAAGACAACATATGGAGCTCTGTATATGTAGTGTAATTTGAAACATGTGAAATACCTAGAACAACAACCCTTCCTCCTCTTAGATGAGTGCAGTGTCTTCTTCCTCCTCTTCGATGGCTATTCTTGGTGTCAACAATGACTTGCATGAGATGATTTCAGTTCAATTTGTATGTTTGAAACGTAATCTATGTATGGTTGGCCTCATGAATGTGTGACTGTTCTCAGTTTGAAATTTGAATCTCATTTGAAATTGCACATCTATTTTGTTTTTGCAATTTACTCCTTATTTGATTGCCTTCAATTGAAAATGGCAGCCTTACTCAAATTTTGTTGTCGATGCAGGCAGATTAAACATGAAATGACTAGTGTGGGTGAGGTGAGAAGATGAGACGGGGTGGTGGCAATACATGCCATTCAGATGTGGCCTTCCCCGTGTTAATACTTGATATGGTGGAGTTTGTTCACCATTTGTCTGCATATTTTGGGTTCATGGAGAACCATGTGGCAATGAAATGAAATACGATTGTACTGTGATAGGCTTCGCCAGCCTCGCATGCATAATATGTTGGTGTTTCTTTTATTTTACATTGGAATAGTTACTTAGTGTATACGGTCCAACACTGGGCACGACAAGACGTGTCCGTCAGATTGACAACTCATGTCTAATCTAGGCAGACTTGTCAAACTGCCTCGTTTGGAACACAAAACTTTATATATATATATATATATAGGTGTTTAACTACTAAGTGTTATTATTTTGATCTAATATTGTTGGGAGGTTTTAAGTGACACATTTCAGTTAATTTTGTTCCATATGCTGGCCCACAAACTGCTTAGTACAAGATCCTGCACACTTGTTAACGTTCCTCTCCTAATTAACTCATATACCCTTGAAAAAAAAGTCTTTTAAATTCACCACCTCACTACACCTATACCTTTATCAAAATGATTTTCATCTTGCACATTAAACTCTCAAGATATGCCTACTATCAGCCCCTCTCCTCTAAATACTTAAAACTTCCACATAAACTAACATGAAATTATAAAAGAACAAGATTGCAGTTTTAGCCATTGTATATTTCAATGCCGCCAAATAAACGTGACAACAATTTTGAAATAAAATTTAACCATCTAAAAGGATATTCTCTCAGTTGATTTTAGTGCAAGTTTTTAAAGAAAATTATCCAACACTTTCAGAGCACACCTGATCACATTTCGACATCCATGGTGAAGATAAAACTTTGGCAAATATGTGGACTGATTTTCGAACAACGGGGTGGAGCAAGGTAAGAAATGGAGGCTGTCCACCTGGTCGCACTTGCCCCCATTACAGAGGAAGTTTTTCTACCTCGGCCGCAATTAAAAGGTTGAATGACAGGGCGAGGGTGAGGATGAAGTCCTACATCAATGTGGAGCAGGCTATGTGGGAAGCTCGATTCAAGTGGAACACACAAAGCTCACACCAACTTCCCATTGCAAAGAAGCGGGACTTCATACTTGGGTATAAGCAGGAACATCATGCTTCCCCTTCCCGCGACGAGGAGGAGGATGAGAAAGAGGAGGAGGTGGAGGAGAAGGATGACGATGAAGACGATGATGTGGATGAAGGATGGCCTGTCGATGAAGACATTGACGAGCGGTGGAGGGTGAATGCTGCCGATTACTTTAAGGAACCCCGTATTCGGAATGTGGTTGCGGAAGATGGCACTGTAATTGATTGGGAAGGGGAGTCCCACAGGGGAATCATTCAGGAGATTTCCTGCATGGAGTGGGAGAGGACTGTTTTCCACCACAGTCCCTTGATTGTGCTACTGTTTGAGAGATACGCCAGGTATGGACGCACATGTTTTCTTACTTAAAATCAGACCGCACTTGTTTTCTTACTTAAAATCAGATTATGTTTTAACCTTGCTTGGGGGTTTTTAAAACTATTTTTCCTTCTAATTCTGCTATTATGTTAGGTCCAACATTAGTTATGATACACAACAGCAGACCCTGAAATGCTTGAATATTATAATGTTATGCCCTTTTCAGCTTGTACTACATACAAGCAGGGCCTTTGGGGATGAGAATTCAGAAACACTATTGTATACCATAAGAAATAGAAATACAAAATAAGTACTTGAAATCACAAATAATCTATGGTTCTATTACCAAATCGAATTTCAAATTCAGTACTGAACACAGTGAAAGTATTACTTAGTAGGAGGTGGATGCAACAGGGTAGTACAATATCACAATATTTTAATAATAAAAGCAGCAGAGTAATCTTAAAAAGTTTGATAAATGAAAATGATAAGATAATTGATGAATTTATGGAGTTTCAAAAGATCAGAGAACGGCGAGGAGTTGTTGAAGGATCAAGAGATAACTAAAGTGGTTGTGCAATCAATTTGGAGATGTTAGATAACTGGAATAGAGGAGAGAAATTTTCATTTCAAACTCATGAGAAAATAATAAATTCTATTAATTTATTAAAAGTGAATATAAAAATTAAAAATGAATTATTTATTAAATGGATAATTAGATGAAAAAGTTGTCAATTTGAACAATGAGTTAACTAATGGAGAAGATATGAGAGGATATTTTTTAATTTATTAAAATAGATAATTATTTCTTCTTAATTAATTAATAAAATGTTATTTAAATTAAATGATTAATAATGATGGATAACACGATAATAATTAATGGTGGATGGTCTTCAATGATAATGAATAAGTAATGTGATAATAACAGTAAATGCTAGTTAATAAATAATGAATGATTTTAAATAGTTTGATGATAATGAATATTAGAAGAATTATTTTAGTGTCTACAATATTTGAAATGTTTCATAGGAATATCATGTTTGATACATGCTATGTTCTGCAGAGATACCTCCATATGCCTTGGTCTCCATACCCAAGCTGCTATTTTTTTGGTTTAAATATCATATTTAGGATTTGGGAGGTGCTTAAAAGGTATCCCGTTTGAATCCTAGCTGGTTTATGTCATATTGTGCCCAACATTGGGATTCTGGACCATGATAATGAAAAGGTTGATAGAGAGTCTAAGCAACTTTTTTTGCATAAACAAGAAATTCATGAAAGTTTTGGTTGAAATTTAAGGCGTTTGTCATGGTTCAGATTGTTCAATCAAATTGGCCAATCACTTTGACACCCTTTTGCACCAAGAAATGCAAATAGCAACTGCTAGGGTGTGTTAGCTCTTGAAACAGCACAAACTTGGGGTTTGTCTTCTATTATATACAAATAACATGTTTTATAAACGATGGTATACATTGAATATATTGAGTCCCTCTCTGCCTTCCCTCACTCCAGCAATATTGTTCTGTTTTGATGCTTGCGAATGATGTAAGAAAGGATGGGTGATTGATGTTTGTTTTTCAAGTAATATTGTTAAGAGTTAACTTGGTCAGCTACATTATAAATTCTAACATCATGACAAATATAAGATCGATTCTAGCATCTTTTTCTTTGTACATACGATGCATTTAATTGTTAGATAGTTAGATTTGTTTATTTAAACAATTAGATTTGATATTTAAAAGGGAGAAAGTCTTTACAAAAATTTTATTCAGTTTAAAATAGAAACAAGTAACAAGATTTGGTTTTGAAAAATGAAAGAAAAGATAAGATCAAATTTGTCTTGAAAAAGGGTCACATTTGACTCTAGAAAACTCAAGATAATCTCAACTATGATACAGTTCAGTGATTCAGTCACCCTATGGATCCCTGATGAAGTGGAGCACAGCTTGAAAATGACTGGGACAGCTGTTTATCCCCCTCCCAAGTGGCCCATTAAGACAATCTGGGGCAAATACTGTCTTTCAAAAATGAGTTAGCGACTGTATCAATCTCTGATGAAGTGGAGCACAGCTTGAAAAATTCTTTTGATTAAGGGGGCACCTATTCATCCCCCTTCCCAAGTGTCCAACAAAGAGAATCTGGTACAAACACTGCCTTTTGAAAATGAATTGTTTTGAAAAGCTTGCCAAAACAAAATTCTCGGTGATAATGGAATTAGGAAATTTGGACTGCAGAGACCATCAATCTGCACTGTGTAAGAATGAAAAGAAACTGGGAGCCACCTACTATCACACCGTCCATATACAACTGAGGTTTGATTTAAATTTTGAGGAAATTGAGGATGCAATAAGTCTTTCTGGAAACAATAATGCAAACCCTCAGCTCATGAAAGATCCCCAACCAAATCTGATCTGATTTTTCTGGTTTGTTTGGTTGCTGATTGGAGATGTTTTGTGTTGTTTGCAAGAAGTTTTGATTTTGAGTTTCGGTGCCAATGGTAGTTTGAATTTTGCTAGGTATAGTATGCAAATAAATATGATTTTTTGAATTTGAAATGCAAAAATATAAAGGACTGATAGGAAATATCAGAATTCTGCTGTATTGCGAACAGCAATGCGTCTATTCAAAATGAAATGACTAAATCACCACAACAGGAGTAGGCATACCAGGAAGTCCAACGCCCACTCCAAGATTGGGGTTTTTATCCATAAAACACAATAAGATTGACTCCCAGCTAACTAGGTGGCGACAATAAGTTTTATTTGCAACGCTGATAATTACTAAAAACAAATATGAAGAAATCTCAAACTCCTATGCCTGGCTTACAGGCAAGATCACCCTGCCATCTGACAACTCTCGAAGTGCATCAATCTGACCCATCATAAATCATTGTTGTCTGAATGAAGCTCACAACTGATCTGCTGATAATTCTGATTTGGAAATGGCCGCATGAATTCCAAGGCCTGATTTAGGTTGTACGGCTGTAGGAGAATGAATATGGCCCTAGAAATGATTCGGCTGCTGTAGAGGGATGTACGGCTTGTGAATGTGCTTCCAGCATTCTTAGATCTGCCCAAAAATGTCCTCCAACTGCTGCAAATTGAATTAATTACCTGATAATTGCTGTCAATCTGCCCAATGGTGAATCTTGGGTGAATTCACTGCTCAAAGAAAGATGGGGTTTCATCCAACCTTTAGATCTTTAGAGAGTTTTCATTCCCAAAAGCTCAATATGCTGCTCAAACCCTTCTCACAGCTCAACTTCAACTCTCAGATGTAAAAATGAATGGATGGATGATCAAATGGCTGCCTCCAATGTTCTTTTATTGTCTCAAACCCTAATTTGATTTTAGGGTTGCGCTTTCTTATTTTAATAAATTTTATTTATCCACATTTTATTATTTTAATAAAATAATGTCTCCTCAAGATGGCCGATGGAAATTGGGCTCATAATGCATTTAATAATTTAAATTTTATTCATGTATTAATGCCCCTCAATGACCCTCTTTTAAAACAACCTTATCTCACTAGGACATGGGGTCCTTTTATTACTTTATTAATTTATTATAAAGTGACATTAATCACTCTATTGTTTTTATTAAATATTGAAGTCAATACTTTATCATTTAATTTTTATTCAAATCCCATCACTTGGCCACCCCAAACCGAAAATTGATGATGCACGTGCCATCCCGGTGATGTCTAAATATAGTGGGTGAATTGACAGTCCCCTCCTAAAAATTAGGGACCCCAACAAAAAAATAGGAATTGTAATCAAAGCCTCCATATTGATCCCTGAGGTCTCCTGATGCGTTTCGGTCAACTCCCTGTCAATCCCTAAAAAATAGGAATCTCTCCTAAAATATAGGAATCCCTCCTAGAAAATAGGATACTGTCTCAAACTATCCAAAATGCTTGTAAAGCTCCCTCCTAAGCTCCACAACCCTTGGTTGGGTCCTTGTTGAGAGGTCTCACACATCACCCCATCATATGGGGTCCCCCCTTTTTTATCCTTCACTCCTGTGGTTTCATGGAGTAAATTTGAGCAATTTGTGAGGATTGAATTGCAAATCGGGTTGTTTTGGCAATTGACGGAAGTGAAAGACAAAGACAAGGCCTATATCAATGCTGGTCGGGATTCCTCTTCTGTGAGGAATCCCACCATTTGAGCTCCACCTTACACAAACGCTGAGGTCTGATTGAATTGAATGCCCTGCGAGCTTGGGGCATGGTTGATAATGAAGCAACTATGAGAAGGCCGATTGAGAGAGAATGAACTTGAGCATGGATGAATGACAACGATACTAAGTGAAAGAGGATGTGGTTGGAATTCCTCTTCCATGAGGAATCCAGACCCATAATTTTTCATCCATGTCAAAATTTTGCCCAACATTGAGCATAGACCAAGCAATGTGGAGTGTAGACAGTGATGAAGAAAGTCAAGAATAGACAGTGAGTCCGGATGAGAGTTTGAGGAGAGTAAACGAAGATGACCAACGTTTGAAATGGTCGGAATTCCTCTTCCCAGAGGAATCCCGACATACTTTTCCTCTCTTATTGGGTTCCCGCCCAGGATTGAGTGCATGTCTTTCGTGAGTGTAAACAAACATGAGGAAGCGAGACAATGAAGTTGGTGTGAAATGAATTGGCAAAATCGATAAGTAGCATGGGAAGTGTGAATTGAGTAGCAAGATCGATGGGAAAATTGATTAAGTTGGGAGCTGGTTTCGGTTTGGAATGAAGACAATAAGCATCATAAGGTGGTCAAGATTCCTCTTCCTTGAGGAATCCCTCTTTGAAGGTCTTCAAGACCACGAAAGCCTTCCACCATGTACACCGAATTCGCTGGGATTGAAGGTCAAAATAAAGGGAATCTTGAGGAGAATGAAAACAAATCTATCACAAGCCATTCGGGATTCCTCTCTCTTGAGGAATCCCGCCTCATAATTCCCAATGACATGAAATTCCGCCCACCATGTACAAAGCGGAGGTTGAGGGGAATGAGTTCGAGCATAGTGGGCATGGCAGAATTCCTCTAACTTCAGGAATCCCGCTCAGTAATCTTTCCTCCAAAAAACGTGCATTTCCAGATTTAAAAGAAATTCAAATTGGCCTCTACACTAAATCAAAGAGCCAGGTCGGCCCTCACTGTAAGTCGTGCCTTTTCAAGATTAAATCACCTATACAAGAAAGGCCAATACAAACCATTTCCACACCAATTCAAAGCGAAATTCCTCTCCGCTTATCAATGACGAATTACATCCTAACTGACAACGGTTGTCTTCATAGGAAGGGCAACAAACTTATCTCGGATTATCATCAAATTTTTCCTCATACAAGACAATCGATATTGGTATTCGGTAAATTCAGTGAGTGGGGATGAAATTCTGATTTGTCCTAAGGCAGATTTTCTTCTTGAAAAATCAGAGATAAGAAGGTGACAAGGAAGGGCATGTTCTCTTTGAAGTGGCTTATTAATATTTCCAGATTTTGATGAATTTCAATTTTAAATTGCAAAATTAATCCGATTGATCATATTCAAGATATAAATTTTGCAAATCAACTCCTAGTTTACTTGTGAAAATAATTGAAAATCCTAAGGGCTAGGGAGTTAAAGTCAATTCCGATTAATTTGGGCATTTAAGTGAAATCTTTTTAAATTAGGAAGTGTCAATCAAATCTTAATTCTCTAACCAAATTTTAAATTCAATGTCTATTTGAGAATTGTCATGGCAGGTGGTAGCATGTCAGGAGCTAAGATTGCAAGCTCAAAGGAGCGAAGTGCCCAAGTAAGGAGAGACACCGAGGAGATGGTACCAAGATCCAGTTTTACTATGAAGCATAAGAAGATTGGAGATATCAACTTGGGGCCCATCAATATGATCCAAGTGAGAGAGACAATGTCTAGAGGTTCAACTTCTAGGATGGCTAAGGCGATGATGAAAATTGGGATAGTCCAAGCAGCCGCCTTCCCTCCAACCCTGCAGAGCATCGAATTGGTTCTTGAGGGTGCCAAGAACTACAACCCACAAAAGAAGACATGAGAATATGGAAAAGAGAAAAGGAGGGTTATAACCGTGCTATCAGAAAAAGCTATTAGGATGGCTTTCAACATACCATCTCACGAGAAGGAAACATTCATCACCCTGGAGCAAGCCTTGAAGCATTATGATGATCAAGTAGATGCATGTGCGCAGAGAGTGAATGATGAGTGGATGGTGGAGCCATGGAATCACTACTCCAAAATCTTGAAGTTGACTAAATTAACCATATCGGATTTCAAGCCGGACATTGGAGATCTCATTGTTATGTTGAACGGAGTGATGGGAGAGCCACAAGGTGGAACCTTCAAGAAATGGATGTATTACTTCATAGACAAGATTCTATCAGGGGAGGTAATGCTCGCATGGGCAAAGATCATAAGTGATAACATTGATCACCAACTAAGGACAATGGAGGACACCAAGGCATTTTATATGACATCTTACCTTGTCTACATGTTGGCTAGGATATACAAGTTTCCAGGACTAACAAGTTTGGGGAGATGTGGAACAGAGCTAGGAGAGTACTTAGTGCATGAATGCTATCCACAGTCGCATCTCCACGATCACAAGCACTTCAAGATTTTCAATGATGTATTTGCCATGAAGATTGTAAGACAATTGCAAGAGGCACCCCATGTGAGGTTATCCGAGGAAGCTAAGAAGTTGATCAAGATGCATGGGTTGTGGTCCATCCAATTTCCGAAATTCACCTACATTTGCATACTTAGAAGTACAGATTGCCCAAGGAAGCTCCCAAGATATCCAACGAACAAAATGGTGATCATGGAGGTCGCAAGGCAGCTACTTTCTTATGTCAGGATTCAAAAGCACAAGCGCAAGCAAGGGGCTGGGTTTCCTTTCAGCCTTGGAAGTGAAATTTGCCCATCACAAGCACTGCAGCCGAGGCAACAGATGAAGAACTTGAGCACTACGGGCTAGGATTGTACAAAGCAAGAAGATATTTTGATCCAGAGAGGAAGATTAAGAGTGCATATGGGAACATGCATCATCACATCCCACACATAGAGGACTACTGGGCTGATGCAAAGGATGATCTTGAGATCAGAAAGAGGACATTTTCAAGGTTGACTGTTGACATGATTAGAAAGTATAAGTGGAAGGGGATCCAGGTGCCTGATCAATTGGAAGAGGATGGCCACATCACCTGAAGTGACTTTAACACCACCACCAACCTTGAGTTAGAAACAATTAATCGGGATGAAGATAAGGAGATTAGTCTTGAGACATTGATGATACCCGTTTCTCTCTTCACTCAACAATGGTTGGATGCCAAGTTAGCCAGTTTAGCAAAGAAAGGAACACCCTTAACATATGATAAGATGGAGGTTGAAGAAATAGAAGAAGAATCGTCGGAGCAACCTCAAGCATCAAGTGAACAACTAGGGGAAGTTAACAAGAAAAGGAAGAGTATAGCAAAGGATCCACCAAGTAAGAATTTGAAAGAGAAGGGGGTAAGGTTTGAAGAGCCACAAGCAAAAAGACAAAAACAGACAACTCCTCCATCCAAAGAAAGCACAACTTCGAAGCAAGGAAAGAGTATGCCATCTAAGGGAAAGGAAGTGCATCCAGAGGTTTCCTCTGAATCAGAGGATAGTGTCAGTCAATGTTCTTTAGGGTATTCTCCATTGAGTGCCACTGAGTTAGAGGAAATTCTCTCTCCACCACAAGGGAATAATGATGAGATGGTTAACATCGATAATTCTCCTAAGGATGACAAAATCCCACCTCCAAATGAAGATAATGCAGTTATACCAGTTGGGAGCCAAAGAAGAGAAGAGCCCAATTTGGAGTTAGGAGAGAGCACAACAACTGATTGGTTATGGGATATAATACAAGGAAAAAGAAAAGGTTGATGAGCCCGAACCAATGGTGAACATTGAGGACCTTATGCAACAAGTTGAGGAAGAGAGTCAACCAACAAAGAGGGTAGCCAAGGTAATTAGAGATGAATTAGGAACTTGCAAAGTTCAAATTGCTATTCCTAAGATGAACAGAACAAGAGATAACATTCAGATTCAGGATTATGAGATAGTTGAGCATGAGTTGGGAGCTGCAACAAGGAAGATAGAATATGAGGAGGCCCAAGATGCTCTGAAGGCCATGTAGAGTAGAGTGGACAAGGAAGTGGCAAAGAAGAAAAAGTACAAGGAAGAGACTCGAAAATTTAGAGAATACTTCAAACATGTCTCTAATCCTATTCAAGTCAGAGATCACAACTTCATCCACCTCCTACACTAGAACATGAAATAGTCAACCATATGGAAGCCTTAGCAATGACATTTGAGGCAGGAAGGGCTTGGATTGAGGAACTTGCAAAAGAGGTTGATACTTTCCTTGTGAAGTTTGTTGGGCATTATGAAGAGATCATAGCTATTAAGGCCCGAATTGTAGCTTTGCATAAAGTATATGAGGAATTCCAAGACATCAAGGAGAAAACCATTCCAAGACTGCAAGCTCTTAGAGGGGCACCCATTCTCATGACAGAGGAAAATGAAGTAATCAAACGCGGGGAGATGGAGGATATCATTGATTGGTATTGCACTTTGACAACCAAAATGGACTATCTAGATAGGATTGGGAATGATTACAAGTATATTGATGGGCAAGTGCAACTTATCTTGGATGAGCTGTACAAGGCAATATCCACTATCTTTGATTTTCAGGAAGTAAGGAGAAGGGACATGACAGTGGCAGTTTTGGGAGAAAAGATGAAAGCACTTTACTTCAAGGATGCCCATATCACTAGCAAGGAGCAATTACAAAATCTATCCATGTTGAAGGCATTCATCATCTCTTGTGAGGAGAGTATGGCAGATTGGGCCAGGACTTACATAGTTTGCATTCCTGTGATAGAAGTTGCTGAATGGAAGATTCCCCACACGCCAAGCGTCCTCTTGGAAAGGCTTCATGCTATTATGTGTAAATTTAATATTTATTGAACTAGAAAAGAGAGACTTAAAGGAAATAATCTTCTTGTTGAAGATTTGATGTAAACCTATGTGGCATGAAATTTCCTCATTGGTTGATGGTTTAGGTGTCTAGTTCTGATGGCTTACCATTTGGTGCCATTTGATTGGTTGTCACTTGCCTTGTAATTTTGTCATTGGTCCATGTTGAGGTGCTTGAATCTCATTGGCTGATGGGGTGGCAAACCTAATTAGGGTTTGTAGGATTTGATCTGGGCCATTTATTCTAATTTAATCTTGGCTGTTCATTGTGTTTGAGCTCCCTATATAAGGCTTGCTCCTCTCATTTGTAAGATAATGTTGGAGAATTGTTGCAAGAATAATGCCAAATTTGCTCTACTTGTCATTGTTGTGCTTTGCATGGTGATTAGTTTTGAACAAGTTTGAATTATTGCATGGCTATCTTCATCTTCACTTAGAATAGATTTCATTTCAAGTTGTTAAGTTTAGAATAGAATAGAATTTGCTTCAAGTAGTTTAGATGAGTGAAAGTAATTGTGGATGTTTGCTTGCTTGACTCGAACGAATCCGAGCCACTAGCCTCTTGCTGATTGTAAGTGTGCCTTGTGTGGTGAGACGATGAAAACACTTAACTTCAATTGATATCTAGCTTTAGTTTGCATCCATTTGGTGGGATTGAAGAAGAAATATCGATTTGAAAATCAATTGAGTATACCTTAAAAGCTTGTACTAGGTGGGGTGGAAGTCGCTGATAAAGCTGCATCTAGTAGAGTCCAAGTCATCCATGCTTTCGTCCATTCATAGTTAGGAGTAAAAGTAGTTGAAGTTAGCCAACTTAAGTTTTTATTGAAGAGAAGAGTTCAAAAACCAAAAAATATATTTTCATTCAATTTTGAAGCCAAATCTTTTGAAGTGCAAACAATTGACAAGTCTTGAGAAACAACAAAAGTCCCCTTAGTGATTCCAGCAAATCACATCATTTCAATTGAGCGAGTGTCCACAATTGAAGGAACCTTGAAGTCACCTTATGATCTTACTTTGCAAGCTTAGCATGAGAGATGACCTTATATCAAGAGAGGATTGAATAATTGGTGTTTCACTCCGAAACATTGAGTGTTTGATTCTGCATGTTGTAGTGGAATAAAACTCACATCAACAGTCCCCTAACTACTCTGCTGACCTATGAGAACCCCTGATTATAGGGCAGCCTCTGTTGTAGTCTGAACTGCCTAAGGAAAGGACATTATAGTCCTCCCTTCCCAGAGATTGCTTGCCCTCAAGCAATCTATACCTGCACGTTGAAACCAAATGCCTGGATTGTTGATGATATGTAGCGTCAGGAGATATCTTTCATACCTGCGATAGTATTCTCTGTGATATGATTTTGATCATCCTCTCTTCATGATGTGTTTTGCTGCTGTTTCTTCATTCATGTATTATTTTATATATCTGATGTCGATTCATTAAGTCAGCCTGTCGGATCTCTCTTAACTTGTAGCATGTAATGCCCCGCCAGGAAACCCGAGAGGATAAGCCATCAAACCACTAAAAGATGAGTAATTTTTTTTAAAGTTAACTAGTATGATATGCATCAACTCTAATACATAGATAAGCACTTGTTTACAAAACTTGAATGCAAGATTACTAACCAACCTAAGCCCTCACAGGTTCCCTAACGTCGCTACTCAAGCAACATTGATTAACCTATTCACCTTTAAGAGATATGTATTGAATTATTAGCTTTACATTCTTTATAATGCACTAGGGTCTGTGCTACTATCCCATAATGCAATCACCTATCATCATTATTTGATTTATCAACTCAAGTCATTACTTCATAACTAATCATTGAAACCATAAATATCTACTAATCTATCCGTTTTAAAAATTTCATTTAAACATTAGGGTAGAGATAAACATTCATTAAGGTTTGCATATTCTTTTCATTACTCTAGATTCATTTTAATAAACCAAACAAATGTTCCTAGTTCATTCTTTTCCATACAAGTTAAACATCTATTGTATCTAATACATTTACTAATTTTACTATCTCATTTCACATTGAGTCAAAGATAACATTTTCGTTCTTTCCTAACATAAACAATCATTCCTTAATGTTAATGAATTGTAGCTTCGATCAGATTACTCCTATCGATGAAATCAAATGCATAAGTGGCCTATCGGCCTTGAGCATTTGATCTCTATCCTTTATGTATAATCCTCAAATTGATTGTTGTGATTATGTTTATCAGAATGCACGATTAATAATTAGTAAATTAATAGTTATGTATATATATATAATATTAGTATATATATATATATATACATGATTGAGATTAATATAATAATTACTAATCATGCTATTGATATTAATCATATTGAGCATCGATATTAAGTATCGACATTTATATATCAAAATTGCTGTGTATCAAAATGAATATCAATATCATAAGTATCGATTATAATATGAATATCAATATCATACTATATCGATATTGAGTATCGAATATAATATGAATATCGATATTATATTATATCGATATCGATATGAATCGATAATGATTATTGCATTGATCATATTATAGTCGACAATGAGTATCAACTTCATACTAATCGATATCATACTGCAGTCGATAATGAGTATCGACTTGGCACAAACATTGCTCATGATAATGAATCGGCATTGATTATGAATCGTTATCACAACAAACATATGGTTTAAGAATTAGTTACGTAGGACAGGTCTCACGTAGAGACATGCCTCCACATGATCATATATATATTGATCGATCTATGTATCATTGCAAGTACAGAAATCAATAAGTGCAAGCAAGGTACAGCAGTGAATGATTATATATTGTTCAAGATCAATATTGTCATATCTCAGCATCATAGTAATAAAGATATTAAAGATTATAATATATCAATATTAAATTTATATTGAATTTATATTATATATATACAAGTTCTAATTGAGTGATATTATTATCAACATATAATATAGAATCTGAATATACATTTGGCGATTAGCGATTTAAATTAAAAGAATTCCTATAACCTATAAATCTGATCAAAGTTTAACATGGAATCAGAGCCAGCATAAGAAAGATCCGATGAGATAAATTAGAGAAGAAAACTAACCACCATTAAATTTCCATAAAACTTATAACTAAGCAAAATGGTGAATGGAGTTAGATTCGAAGATAGACTTGAAGGAGCTACAAACTTCGTTTCATGGAAATTTAGAATAATGATGGCACTAAGAGAACATGAATTGAACACATTTGTGGAGAACGTTGTACCTATACTAGATGACAATGATGAGAAACTTCTATGGACCAAGAACAACAACAAAGCCATGAAGATTCTAGTGGATGCAATGAAGGACCACATAGTTCCTATCATATCTAAATTAGATACTGCATATCAAATGTTCACAACTCTAGAGAACATGTATGAGATAAATAATACTAGCAGGGCCCTTGCCCTAAAAAGACAACTCCACCATGTCAAGATGAACAAAGGAGAAACCATAATGTCCTACTTCATGATAATAACTGAGATAAGGGATCAACTATCTACTATTGGTCACCAAATTGATAATAAAGAATTATCAATGCTGGCTCTCAATGGATTACCTACATCTTGGGAAGCGTTTATACAAGGGATAAGTGCTCGACCCAAATTTCCTAAGTTTGATCGATTAAAGATTGACTGCATTCAAGAAGAGTCAAGATTGATCACCAGAGGAATCGGGTTAAACACATCTAATGGAGAGATCCAAGTATTGAATACTAATTCTCACAAGAAAGGGAGAAAAGGAAATCACAAACGAAAGAAAGGAAAGGACACCCATAACAAACACTCATTCAAAAGAAGGAAGGATATGTTTAAAGTAAAATGCTTTAGATGTGATAAATATGGACACCTTGCAGTGAAGTGCCCAGACATACTCAAACATCAAGCCTTCTTAGCAAAAGTTAGTAAGGACAAGGATACAGAAAGATTTGTATTCTACTCAGCCCTATCAAGCGAGATTTCCACCTGTAGGAATACCTGGGTCATTGATAGTGGGGCATCTCGACATATAACAAGATTCAGAGAACATCTAGATAGTCTAGAGGAAAGTTCAGATGAAGAAGTCACTATTGGAGATAATTCCTCCTACCCTGCAAAAGGAATTGGAACCTGCACAATTCAGCTAAAATCTTGAGTTTCTCTTCAACTAACAGGAGTACTATTTGTTCCAGGCATCAAGCGAAATCTGGTTTCCATTTCAGCCCTTGAAGACAAAGGATATCAAATCACCTTCTTGGATGGAAAAGTTCTAGCATGGCCTAAGAACTCAAATATAAAGAAGGCATACACTTTAGGGATTTGAGATGGATGCCTATACAAACTTTGTGACTCCCGCTCCCACATGGATATTAATAAGGCTGCGTAACATGTAAATTGCGTAGCGAAGCAGAAAAAGGAAAAAGGAGGGAAGGAGAAAAATATGAAAAAGACAAGGATACATAGATATTTCAGGAGCGGATACACAGAGTTTTGTAAGTATATATATATATATATATATATATAATTCAGATTTATAAATATAAAGAAATTGAATATGAATATAGATGGACAAGAATCAAATCATAAGTATTATAAATTGTATATAGATATATATTTCAGATTTATAGTTATAAATTAACTATAAGGAATTCTTTCATTAAATTATAGTTAATATGATGTTAATTTGTATGAGATTCAAATTATTAAAATATGATTAAAGAATTGTGGCTCTATTATTACAAAGAGATTTTAAAGGGGGATCAGGACCCCATTGACCCAGTGTACACTGACGACTGATATGTGCATATGCAATTGAGCCTTGGTTAGGGAAAGTCCCTACCAAGAAGAGGAATAGACCGAATTAAGGTTAGCCTATATGACCTAAGGACGCGCTCCAACGGATGATGATGAGATTAACCAAAGGACCACTTTGGAATGAGATCTTCCAAGCTAGAGGGTCCTTATCAAGGTTATGAGCCCGACTTGGTAGACTTCACTTAGGAGTCCTAGGGGATGCGCTCCAGAGGACGAGGACAAGAATGACCTAGGGGCCGCTTTGGGATAAAGTCCCTTAAAGAAAAGAGGGTCCTTATTAAAGGTTACGAGCCCGACCTGGTAGACTTTCCTTAGGAGGGGTTAATAAGGGGTAAATAACTAGATAGATTTCTTATATGATGTTTATATGTTGATGGTTTTTATTACTTTTTAACAGCTCTTTGCAGGTTCTTACAATTAAGAATTAACCGGGAAGCGAGGGACATTACAATGACATTATTAGAAGCTCCAGAGTCTATAACGCAGTTACTAAGCTTGAAACCATTAATAAGCAAGGAAATATAGGAAGGTTCTATTTTTCCAGGAATAGATGATGAAATAGTAACCAAGTTGTTAGGCAGACTCTTAAGTTCTGAAACAACAATTTGAGTTTGTGTAGGTTGGGATTCTCTGACAAATTTGGCAAGCCTTTCCAGTTGATCTGGATAAGCTTGAAGGTATTCTACCTCAGACATCTGGATCTTAGTCTTCTTAGCATGATCTACAATATCAAAAGCTTGGAAGAATTTGCTAAAGAAGAAGAAAAACTTTCTGCTTGAGGCTTAGGATTAGACATACTGGGTTTTGGTTGTTGGCTAAAATTTTTGTAAGTCACTGTGACCACAAGTTACAAAATTGTGACTTTAGATAACGTTGAGTGAGATTTCTCTCTCCTCTCAGCAATAGGGAAGGCTCCCTTCTTACTGTAGGTGGCTTCAACAATAACTTAACTGAAACTACGGAAAAGGGGCGGTTCTCTTAATCAGTTCCTCTTTTTCAGGAATGATTCACAAACGACAACTTTCAAATTTAACAAAAATGGCTATGATAATACCGATGTCTCGGGGTTGACATACGAACAACTCGAAAGACAACAATGTATATAAATACTTTGGTGGAATAAGAATAGGAACCCAAAGTCTCCTACGATTATTCCGATTTAGGATTCAACAAGAACAACCAGTAAGGCGCAAAGTCTCTTATTGAATATCCTTAAACTTAAATGAAACACTTCATATTAAAGCCCAAAGTCTTCAACTCTTAGTAATTTTAGCCACTATTTGATTATAACAATCTCTTCCCTTGAAGCACAAAGTCTTCAAGAAACTAATCTGAACGCTCAAATGATTCAAACAAGGTAAGCCAAAACTGAATTCAAGAAAGAGTAACTAATGCAACATAAGAACACATTAATCAATCTCAAGATCTACAACACAAAGTTTGGAAAATCTTGCTTCTTTTATTTAGTTCAGAAAATTGCAGCATGAAACTCAATGTCTTCAATATACAAGATATCCAAGCATAGTTTTCTTGCCAAAAATGAAAGATGAAAAAATATAATGGTTCTCACTCCTTTATATAGGAAAAGAGGAGAGAGAAAGGTGGAGAAGAAAAGGGAAACCCTTAACCACCTCGACTTATTCAACAATAAACTGACTTATTCAATGTTGCAAGGCCTGAAGCACCTACAACATGATTGCATGAAGCGGTTATAAAGGTACATGATTTCCTGTATTTACAAAGTGCTTATGCTCTATATGCAATCTGTCATAAAAACTACATCTATCCTATCAAAGCACGAGGAAAGAGGAAGTGTCCAAAACACTTGAGAAGTGCCTTCAAAGAGTGCCAACAAACTCCTCGAACTTCTACAGAGACTCACATATAACTGCTGAATCCGGCTCACTCGTATGTTGTGCAATAACAGTTACTTTTTGGATTGTGTTAGCACCCTCAAAGATAACCAAATTATATTCTGTCAATTTTTTCTGTAGACTATTCACTAAAGTTTTGTAGCTTGTTAATGTATCAATCATGCTAAAATCAAAATCATCCGCCTCAAGCTGTAGATGAATAACCCCTGGGAATTTTGTCAAAACATCTTCCTCTTTGATTAATTCACCATTTCCAGCAATAATCTTGCATGTCAGTTCTTGAAAATGCTCATTGATCACACACTCTTGATTATTAAGACAATCCATTGCTGCCTTGATTTTAGCCATGAGCCCTTGCACAACTTTTCCCTTGTTGACCATCAAGTGCAAACAGTCATAGTACATCCCTGCAGAAGAGATGATCACACTCGCACAAAATATCCCAATCAATTTCTGTCACGCTCCTCCAAACAACTAGATCTCCATCAAGAATCCCAAGCTGTTGGTTGAATGACGTAAGGTGCTCGTTCAACTTGGCTTTATTTCCCTTCCATGCTCCAATATTCTGTAAGCATCACGAATCACTTGAATACCTTGTTATTCTATGCGGCTACAACAGTCATCAATAGCCTTGACCTTCTGTTTCATCGGATTAGCATGCTCAGGAAACGATGTAGAAATAGGATCAACCTTCTGAGAAGAATTTTTCATTATTTTAATGGTCTCAAGAAGACATGCATTTTCTTCTTTCAACATGTTCTTCTCCCACAAGATGTCATTCGCATGAGCGAAGCAACTGCATCTTGCTGTAATGCACTCAGCTAGATTTTAGAGGCAATTGATCATAGTACTCCTATACGGGCACAAGTGTCCTATCTCCCTTGGTCGAAAGGCCAGAGAAAGATCCAAGGGCAGCAACAATGTATACCAAGTACGAGTTCATATAGAATGTACAAGTGGAAGAAACTTGAGACAACTGCTCGCACAATATGTCAGTAACTATCTCTCCCCAAAATATCTTCTGTTTGGACCTGATTATGACATATATGAATTTATACATCCAAGGCTCAAAGATATTGGATTCCTTAAGTCTTGTAATCCTGTCGAACAATGTAATGAGAGCATTGATCTCTTCTTTGAACTCTGAACGATGCACTCTTTGGCCATCTGGAAAGATTAAGTCTCTTGTTGAGCAACCAATGATTATTAACATACTTCATACAATAATGCTTATCTTCATCCCATCTCTCCAAAGCCTTGTCTTTTGAAATGTTTATGACCACGGGAGTGGGTGGTACCTTGAATATTCGATCTATGGTGTCTGGATCCAGGCTCATAATGTTATTTCCGTCTTGGTCCCTGATAGTTCTGGAATTACAATAAAAGTTCCTGACACACGCTGAGATGAACTCCAGTTCTAAGACAACAAGAAGGAAAGTTGAAATCATGTGGATATAACTCTGCATGATGCAACGCATGTCATCTATTGTAGTTGCTTCAACCCTTTTTAGAAAGTCTTCCATATCTAAATGAACAAGCTCAGTATCTCGGATCTCATCACAATATGAGGTAATCTGCGAAGGGGGAATGGAGTTCTGAATTTTATCATACTGATACTTCATCCTTTTCTTCTCTTTTCCTTTGGATGGAGTAGCTTCGCTTGACATGGCAAGCTCGTATGCGCGAGCAACTGTTACATGAAAATCCCAGAATGTAAGTACATCCTCAAAAGATGGATGCATAGAAAGCTTAAAAAGATGTAGATCTGGAAGCGTGCAAGTGGGGAATACAACTAGAAAGCTTTGGAGCAACAAAGGAATAATTGATTTTGAGTGAAACCAATGCTTAAAATGGAGAGAAAAACCCAGAACGGGTTTTTCTAGGCGCAATGCACATATGGACAACAAGCTTTTTCATGAGGAAATGAAGCAATAATGAGTTTATACATATATATGTGTGGCACGATATATCCTCATAAGTGGGGCTTTAATATCTCACTATAAGTCAACCGGTAAGCATTAGGAAACCGCAAACCGGAATTTCAAGTCCCTTTGCAACCTTGGTTTAAGCGTGGAAAACACATTAAAAACTCTTGATAGTGTGTTTCCAACTTGTATTGGCGTAAAGAGGAAAAATGCGTACAAAACAATTAAGGAAGTCGGGTTTTTGGCTTGTATTGTACGAAGGGAAGACAAAAAAACTTGCATTTTTGAGGTAATCCATCATTTAGAACGGGGTTTTTATTCCTGAATGCATATGCAAGTAAAGAGGGAATTCTTGCATATGCAACTTAGAAGAATGATTGAGACGGAAGTAGAAGGATCAACACATACAAATCTGACAATGAAAACATGGAAATGTATGTACATGAACAAACAAAATTAAATACAAAAGCAAAAAAAAAACCTAGAAAATGCAAAACAAAACTTACCTCTTGTTTGAGAGATGCAAGAATGATGAACTCACAAACTCTTGATGAAAATCTGAAACAAATCCAAGAGGTTTTTTGAATTTAGAAATAAGATTCAAGAGTGGAATTATATAAGCCATGATTTTGACCAAATCTTTTCTTAAAATCAATGGTCACTTTGAGTCAATAGGGATTGCTTGACAAACGTACATGATAGAGATAAAAAATGCAAAGGAATAGCAACTAGAAAAAACATTCAAACCTGCAAATGTTTGTGCTTGCAATGGAGATGCAAAATCAATAAAAAACGGCGCCTTAGAGATGAAAGACAATTTTTGATGAATACAACAAGGTAGGAATGCCGTTTTTTAACTTGCATGCCCTAGACGAACTATTTTGAGCCAAACACATGTATCGATATACATGTAATGAGTAGGAAAATCACCACCATAAGTCGTAGCACCAAAACAAGTAATGACGGGCTATAAACTCCAAATTACAAGCTTCATATATGCCATTTTAAAACTTGAATGCCCTATATGGGTTTTATAAAGGCATTCACATATACAATGAGCCATTAACATATATGTAATGACCTTTAAACTCGCCGCCTTGGTATAAAACATTCCATATGCAAGCTTTGGAAGGCTATAAGGAGTTTTATAAAGCCCGACGTATATGTATATTAGGCCAAAAATGCCGCTATGTGTTTAAAAGACTTAAGATGGGCTTTGAATACGTGAATACACATGTTTTAATAACCTGTAATCCCTTTTAAAATCGCCACCATGCGTTATAAACTCAATACACAAGCTTGAGAAGTTATAACGGGCTTTCTTAAGCCTCTTGCATATGTATATTAGTCTTTATAACATGTAAATGAGATAAAAATCACCACCTTTAGAGTTTAGACAAGATTTTTAGATGCAAAGTGCATACATATCAACATATGTATATCATGTATATGCAAAAGAAAAGAAAATCGCCACCTTTTGACTTAATTTTTACATGTTACATTAAAACACATATGAGTTTCTCATGCGTATTTAACAAATAAATCTTAACATGTAATCAGAGTTTTAAAACATACTTAGGCAAGATTTTTATTAAAGAGTAACCATATGCAGTCAAGCCTAAAAAACCCACCTGTAGAACGCTTAATCCCTTAATAACTCTTTATTGACAACTCCGTATGAGGCCTAAGATAGCTCAAAACGAGCGGATTTGAAAATGCTACAACCTTAGGATGAAAACCAAACTAAAAACGAAGCACGTAAACAACAAAAACGAAGAAAAGACTCGAAGGTTGCCAAAAATCAAGTGCTTGACAAGCAATATGGTGATAAGCTTGACGAAAACCTTCCAAAATGATGTTCAGAAGACACGAAACTCAAGACTATACAAAGATGACAATTTCCTTCATTACGCATCATTCAGAACATCTAAACTCAGAGGAACACCCACAAATTCATGAGAAAATTGTGTGAGTAGGGTTGTCCAATTTTGAGATGTCAAAATTGGGGACAACATTGGTACACTGGAAGATACAAGAGATGTAGGTGCACGCACTTGATTATTCACTGCATCCTTAGGAAGGGTAGGTAGTTAGCTTCCTCTTTTTGCAATGCTGACTGTTGTTTGCACATCAACCTTTTCTTTTGCAGCCTCATCTCTCTGACGAGCTAATTGTGTTTGAGAACGCGTCATAACCGCATAGGCATGACCGAAACTCTCATTAGGATCCGTATCCTCATAATGTACATACCTGATGTTAGAGTCGCTAACTGCTTCATCATTTTCATTGTATAGAGCAACAATGTCCTCTGTTTGATAATCATTTGGTATAGAATCAATTTGATCAGTTTCATAATACCCCGTGGCTGATTTGCCTGGCGGGGCTTCAAGTGTGAGCCTCTCTGAAGGAGGGGGAATCTTTGCCTGATTCTTTGCTGCGTAACTATTAGCAACGTTAGGAAATGTCCTTCCTGGGATATCTTTATACAGAGCAACAAAAGATCCTTGAGATATTTGCTTTTTGAGAGAAAGTAACTCATTTGCCAACTTTTGAACCATAGGGTCCGTACTACCTAAAGTTGAACCGTTATTGAAAGAATTTCCGTTGGAGGAATTACCTTTTGACTAGTCCTTACAGATCTTACCAGCCATGATAAGATCATTTTCAATCTTTGTCTCCAGAGTTTGAGCATTAGCCAAACTAGTGGGAATGACTCTTCTCAGCAAGAAACAAACTTCTTGAAGCTGAGTATTTATGAAAAAGCACTTAAGGTTCTCTGCAGCTGGAATCCGATTTGCTAGTTTGTTAAACTTGGCAATGAATTTGTGCATACCCTCTTGTGCATCTTTGCTCATTTGTGTTAGTTGAGCAAGCAAAGCATGCTCATCCTTAGCAGGTTTGAAACGTTCTTCAAATTAGGTCTTTAACGTGTCCCAATCAGTAATAGCTCCTGTAGCAAGGTTGTAAAACCAATCTGTAGCAATACCTTGCAAAGTTTCTATGAAGAGCCTTACACAAACATCTTGGTGTTCCACTCGAAGCATGCCACAGGCAATATAGAATGCTTTGATGTACTCATCTGGATGTTGTTTTCCATTGCCATAGAACTTGGGAAAGTTCTTACCCGAGCCTGACGGAAGTGGGTGCAGAGGTGGAGTAAGATTAAGAGGACCAAAAGTTGTTCCCTATGGACTTGTTGCAGCCATGGTATGAAAAATTGGGATGAAAGGAATCAACGACTTTTGAAAGAAAGATGAAGATTCACTCGGTACAGAAACCTTTTTCTTAGATGGTGGGTAATTGGTAGTTCGTAAAAGAGGGGTTCTATTGGTAAGGAGGTCAAGCTTGACTTTTTGAGCAACACTTGGGGCCACACTTTTGGAACCTTGACCCTTATTAAGCCGACGTAATGATGTAGACCCTCGAGCATGGTTAACTTGTAAAGAAATATTGATAACAATGGATAAAACACAACCTTAAACGAAAGCGTGAGGCTTTTGAATGCGTTCATATATCCCCAACAGAGTCGCCAAAAACTATTGGCTAAAATTTTTGTAGGTCACTATGACTACAACTTGCAAAACTGTGACTTTAGACAGCGTCTCATGAGATTTCTCTCTCCTCTCAGCAATAGGGGAGGCTCTCTTCTTGCCGTAGGTGGCTTCAACAAAGACCTAACTGAAATTAACAAAAGGGCGATTCTTCTTAATCAATTCCTCTTTTTTCAAGAATGATTCATGTACAACAACTTTCCAACTTAACAAAAGGTATCTACTGCTACGATAATACCGGTGGCTCGGGGGTTGATGTAAGAACAACTTCAAAGACAACAATCTACTTTTATATTTTGTGGAATATGTACAAGAACCCAAACTTTCCTGCGACTATCCCGAATTAAGATTCAATTCAAATAACCAGTAAGGCACAAAGTCTCTTACTGGATACCCTCAAACGTAATAAAAACACTTACAACTAAAGCCCAAAGTCTTTAATTCTAAGTAATTGCAGCCAGTACTAACTATAACAATCCTTCCTCTTGAAGCACAAAGTCTTCAAGAACTTGAATCGAATGCTCAAATGATTTACACAATATGAACTATAAGCTGAATTAAAGATGATCAATCAATGCAACATAAGAATACATCAACTAAACTCAAGATTCACAACCCAAAGTCTGAGAATTCTTGCTTCTTTTATTTAGTCAAGAAAATTTGCACCAAGCAACACAAAGTTTTCAAGACACAAGAGATCTTAGCATAGTCTTCTTGCAGCAACCAAAGATGAAAATATACAATGAGCTCACTTCTTTATATAGGTGAGGAGTAGAGGAAAAGGTGGAGAAATAAAGAGAAACCCTTAACCACCTTGGACTTATTCAAAAGATTCTATTTGACTTATTCAATGTTATAAGGCCTAAAGAACTTGCAACTTGATTACATGAAACTACGATACAGATACATGTTCCCTTGTATTTACAACTTGTTCATGTTCTACATGTAATCTATCATAAAAACTACACATATTCTATTAAAGTATGTGAGTAGGTGAGTGTCCGTGACACTCGGGAGTTATCTTCACAAAAAATTTACAAAAGATTCGAATCTATTGAGAGACTCATGTACAACTACTGGATCCAGTGGACCTGTATGTTGTGCGATGACAGTTGTTTTACGAACTGTACTTGCACACCTGGAAATGACCTTGTTGTAATCCCCAATGTTCTTCTAAAGATGGCTCAACAAAACTTTGTAGCTTGTCAATTTATCAATCGTGCTAAAATCAAAGCTATCCACGTCAAGCTCTAGGCGGATAACTCTCACGAATTCTGTCATAACAACTTCTTTCTTAACTAGTTCACCATTTTCAGCAATTACTCTGCATGTCAGTTCCTGGAAACCATTATTGATCATGCGCTCTTCGCTGCACAAGCAGATAGCTGTTTTTACCTCTGTCACTAATCCCTGAATGACCTGTTGTTTGTTGATCATCAAGTCTAAGAACTCGTAGTACATATCCAATGAGGAAATGACTATGTACTCACGCAGTACATCTAGATCAGGGTTTGGTATAGTTCTCCAGACATTCAAATCTTCCTCCAACACCTTCAATTGCTGATTGAATGATGTAAGGAGCCCATTCAAACTCGTGACACTTATCCAGGCATACCTCAACACCCTGTATGCATCTCGAATCACTTGCACACCCTGCGATTCCAAGTGACCACACCAGTCATCAATAGCCTTGGCTTTCCGCTCAAGCTGCTCAGTGTATCTATTGGACTCTTCTGGGAGAGATGAAGAGATGTGATCAACTCGTTGTGAGGAGTTGTTCCTCTGCTCAATTGTTTCTAGAAGGCGTGCATTTTCTTCCTTCAACTGTTTCTTCTTCTCCCATAGTTTGTCATTCCTTCTAGTAAGTAGAGCAACTGCATCCTGTGCATCTTGCTGACACCCCAACTGTGTTTGTTTACCAAGTTCAACTTTGGTGAACTTATAGTCAGTGGCCTGAAGTTCTTCAGTTGGTTTATCAACAAGTGGCTCAACAACCTCAACATATTTGATTTCATGCTCATCAAGCATAACTTTGGAAACTGTTTTTGCTTTCTTGTTCTTCAAAGTCTTAGCCTTGTTGTGCTGACTAAAATCAAATTCTTCAGGAGGAAATTCCTTTTTCTTCATCTTCTGAGTGATAGAACTCAGCCATGGAGGTAAAGATAAAGAAGACGATTGAGATGCTGAAGTAGTAGTCATGGCAGTCACCGATTCCACTCTGGATTGCTACTGGTGTTAAGATTCCCCGTGAAACCTCGACCATGAGTTGCTCAAATTGTGCAACCGAGTGTCAAGTGGTGTCATAGGTGCATCAGACATAGAAGGAAAAGTAGAGTATGCATCAAATACATTCTCTAGGCTGCCATAATGATCCTTTGCGGTATATGCTGGAGCAACTAAAGAGATAGGTATAACAGGAGTGATCAAAGGAGGATCTATTGAAGGTACATGCACAGTGGAGAAAGAGTCCACATCTGTATCAAGTGGAGACATAGGAGCTTTCTCTGATTCAGGTGCTGAGTCAGGTGCCTTGGGTATTACTTTCGCTCTCTGAGGCTGAGATACTTCTAGAGTGATACTATCCTGCAGCTCTTCTTCACTACCAGACAACTGAATTGTTTCAGGTTCCACCTCTTCATTTGCTACCACAACTGGCTCAGGATCTTGATTGTAGCTTTTCCTCCCTTGATGGTGAGCTTTGGAATAACCTTGATTTATGAAGTTGAGGCATCATTCTGAGCTTTCCCTCTAATTTCAGACCTCAATCCAATTGGACCAGCAGGATCAAAACCCTTTCCCGGCTTGATTTTAATGCACTTCAGGCCTCTCCTCTTTAGCCAAATGTTGGTATTAGCCAAGATACTTTGAAACCTATCCCAGATAGACAATTTCTTTTATTGACCATAAAGGTGGCAGAATGGACAAGTTCTCTACATGATGTTACCAGTAGTCAGGATCCAAAATGTCTCCATCATCTTCAACTCCATTAGGAATTTGTGCCAAGTTAAAATCGACAATTTGCTTCACCGTCAACCGACAATAGTCCATTCTCCTGATATCAACCTCAGTACGAAGGTCTATCCAAATGTCCTCAAGGCGATGAATGTGCACAAATTGTCTTCTCATTTTGTTGTTCATGCCTCTCCAGTCAAAGAAACTTATGGCCATAAACTTCTTGAGAGTTATCTCATGAAGTTCATACTCCATGCGTTTGGCCTTGGGAACTGTGTCCAAAGAGTACCCTCCAATCCTGAGTGGATTCCGTGAAGAAATACCCACTCCAGGCCTGTGCAATGTTGATTGATACGCCTGTACAACCATGAGTTGCCTTGCCAACTTCATCAAAATGATTTTGTCGGTGGGGTAGCGTGGCAAGGTGTATGGCTCACCCTGGAAATAACCAACTCTGAGATATGAAAAGTTGGGAAACTTTAGGAAGAGGCAACTCTACTCATTCACCTCGTTCCAAGCCTCATCAGACACCCGCTTCTTATGAAAATCTTGATCAAACAAACATAATGTCCATAAAAAGCATCCTGCACTCTTCGGTAATGAGCTCGGCTGGGTCTCAAAGTCAAGTGCTCATAATAATCCCACACAGGCACCAATGATCTATCTCCTCTAGTTGAGAGGCCGAAAAAGGATCCAAGGGCAGCAACAATAAACACCACGTAAGAATTCATGTAGAATGTGCAAGTGGTAGTAACCTGAGACAACTGCTCATAGAGAATGTCATTGATCATCTCTCCTGACCCGATAATCAAGGAGATAAACGTATATATCCATGACTCGAATGTGTTAGATTCCTCAGGCCTTTGATTCTGCTAAGCAAAGTAATTAAATCATTAATGTATTCTTTAAACTCTGATCGGTGAACACCCCTAGGCCATCTTGACAAGTTGGGTCTCTTGCTAATTAACCAGTTTTCATTGACATATTTGATGCAATCATGTCTCTCATTGTCCCATCTTTCTAACGCTTTTTGCTTCGTTATGTTCATAACTACAGGAGTAGGAGGCACTCTGAAAATTCGGTCAATGGTGTCAGGATCCAAACTGACGATGGTGTTTCCATCTTCATCTCTGATAGTTTTAGATGCGTAGTCAAAGTTCTTTACACATGCCATAACAAATTCTGGCTCTTGGGCAGCCACAGGAAACGTAGCAACTAGATGGATGTAACTCTGCCTGACATAAATCATTTCCTCCTTAGTTGAAGTCTCAATTCTCTTGAGGAAGTCACCCATATCCAGGTGACCAAGTTCTGTATCCCGAATTGTCTCCAAGTATGAATTATTTGAGAAGGAGAGATGGAGTTTTGATACTTGTCATATTGGTACTTTATCTTTTTCTTTTTGTTTTCTTTCGGAGAAATAGCTCCCTCTGACATAGAAAGAGTATACGCATGTGAAACTGTCACATGAAAATTCTAAAGTGCGAGTACGTCTTCATTTGATGGATCCTTAGGACATTGATTCGGGGTACAAACTGTGTAGATCTGGGAGTTTACAAGTGAGGAATAGGATTGAAGAGCTTTTGAGCAGCAAAGGTCAATGGATTTTAAGCAGAATCAGCTCTTTAAATGAGGGAAAAACTAAAAAACGGGGTTTTCTAGAGTTACTGCATATGAACAAACAACAAGCTTAGAGCAAATAAATGAGGTGAATATGTACATATATATAAAAGGGAAGTTTACTTACTTATAGGTGAGGTTTTTATGTCCCACTACAAGTTATCCTATGATGCATATAAACGAGATCTTTAAGTCCATTTACAACTTTTAGCAAAGCCGGAAAAGGTGTATGCGAAACACTTAAAAAGTGGGCTTTTGAGCTTGCATTGCATAAGGGGAAAAAAATGCTCTTTTTTGGAGTGATTCAATATTTAGAACGAGCTTTTTAATCCCGACTGCATATGCAAGAATGATGAACTTCTTGTATATGCAACTTAGAAGAAATGTTGAGACGGAAATGGGAAGAACAACACTAAAAAACAAATACATACAAACCTGAAAATGAAATGAAAGATTTACATAAACAAGAAAAAACAAAAATATACAAAAACTTGGAAAGAGAAAACCTAGAAATTGCAAAACAAAAGCTTACCTCTTCAAGTAAAGAAGTCTTCAAAATTCTTTGAACAAATCTCTCCCAAATCCCAATGATTTCAAATTAGGAAGGAGTTCCCAAGATTGCAGCTGTATAGGCAAAGAATTTGATTAATTTTTCTCACCAAATTAATGCATTAATGAGTCACTAAAAGATTCTCGACAAATGTCCATAATGGAGGATCAAAATGCAAAAAAATAGCAACCGAAAGACCCATTCAAACCTGCAAATCAATGTCTTTGCTTGAGTTTGAAAGAGAGATGCAATGCCAGTGAACAATGGCACCCTAGAGGGTAAAAATTTGATTTGTTTTGATGAATGCAAGCTGCAAGTAAGGCGTTTTTCCCTAAGACGGGCTTTGGATTACAAGCTGCAACTTAAATCACTGATTTTCCTTTTAAAACTAATGTTTTGTGCCTTATACGGGCTTTGTTATGCACGATACAGGCAGAGACAAGCTTTGGCAAGGAGTTTGCATATAATAAATATGCCCTTCTAAATCATGTCGGGCTTCTAAAAGACTTTTACATATGCTAAAGCTGCCTTTATAAGATGCAAAACTCAAAAGGAAATGCTGTTTTGAGTTAAAACGGGCTTTAAAAGCCTATTCACATATCATAATATGTGTCTCTCACATGCAATCTCTTTAAAAATTGCCACCATAGGTTAGAACAGGCTGTTTGGGTCCATTTACATGTTACATCATGAAGTTAAAACATGCAATGTCATTAAAAATTGCCAGCATTGGAAAGTGATGGACTTTTGGGAATGAAATACATATCCATACTTTACTAACATGTTATTTAAGACATGCAACAACCCCCCCAAAAAAATCGCCACCCTTTCATATAGTAGATGACTTAACACATGGGTTTTTCATGTGTAATTACAAGCAATTTTTATAAAAGAGAAAATATGTAATAAGAGTTTAAAAACCCACTTTTACATTATAAACTCATTATAACTTCATATATCCTGATGCAAATATATAAAAAAGGAGTTTAATTTCCATTTGCATGTAAATAACACCCATAATGTTACGCAATGGTCAATGAAAAGCCCACCTAGGCAAGATTTTAATTAAAGAATAATGATATGCAATTAAGCCTAAAAAGCCCACCTGCAAAACGGTTAATTCCTTAATAACTTTTGATAGACAACTCCGATTGAGGCCTAAGATAGCTTGAACGAGCAGAATTTAAAATGCAATCATTCTAGGACAAAAAGAAAATCAAATCAAAGCACGCCAACAAGAAAAACGAAAAACAATCCAAAGGTTGCCAAAAGTCAAGTTCTTGCGACTAGAGAAGAAAAACTCGTCATAGCGAGAAAGAAGATGATAAGCTTGATGGAAACCTTCCAAAACGATGTTCGAAAGACATGAAATTTAAAACAATTCAAAGGATAACAAATTGTCTTTGCAACACATCAATCAAAACACCAAAGTTCAAAGGAAATGCCTATGAATTCATGAGAAAATTGCGTAGGGTTGTCCAATTTTGTGATGTCAAAATTGAGGACAACAATGTATATATGTGTGTATATATATATTTATATATATGTTGGTTTGTATTTATTTTCTTGGAAATTTTTTGTATCTATTTTCTTGCTTTTATTTATTGTCCTATTTTCATTTTCTTGTTTTTGTTGTTATTAGTATGATCTTATATATATATATATATATATAGACTCCCATTTTCTTTTATGTATTTAGCCTCTCTTTTTCTTTTTGTGTTTTGTCTTTTTATTGCCTTAGCATTCTTTTGGAGTTTATTTTTAGTTCGAATTTTTTATTTTATTTTCTATCTTTAGGGTCTTTTCATTCTCGATTTGTGTGTCATCTCTCTCCTTCCCCCTTTCTTCCCATCTTCTTATTAGGTCTTGGTCTGCAATTTATCACTTTTCTCCTTATGTTCTCTTGCACATCCTAATGATGGATCACAGAGTGTGATCCGAAATGTTTTATCTTTGATGATAAAAAATTGTACACAATCTAATCCAGAAACTATCAGAGCAACATCATATGGATTGTGGAAATCTAATAGCTTTGAAACCATATATTGTTTGAACTTGGCTAGTGCACACATGATCACTAGCATCTTGTTGCCATAAATAGAGAAGCTCCTCGCTGACTTCTTGAACATCCCACTCTAAAATGCTAAGGGGTGTCCATTAGCATCAAAACTGTTCCAACACCCTCCCCTGAAGCAACCAGTCTAAAATAAAAGGAAGTGAAAAAATTGGAAACACCAAAACATGACATGAACTCATTACCTCCTTGAGCTTGTCAAGAGTTCTCCATGCTGAAAGTCCAAGAGAAGCCTCTCTTGTTCGCCAAATTTGGCAATGGGGCCGCAAGCTGTGAAAATGCTTTGAAAAACCTCCTACAATAGCTACAAAGTCCCACAAACCCTCTCAAATGTGAAAAAGTCCTAGGTCAAGGGAAATCCCTTATTAGATTGATCTTCTCCTCATCCATGCCAACCGTTGGTCACTAATTTTATGTACCAAATATAATATCGTATTCAATGAAACTTACATTTGGATGCTTTTGTATAGAATGCATTGAGCTAGTATGCCAAGCACCTCATCTATGTGCCTCCGATGATCCTCCCGTGTCTTACTGCAATCAAGATTTAATTAAAGAAAATTAGTACAAGTTTTTTCAGTTGTAAAATAACTGCCTAATTCATGTACGAGTAAACTATGGAGGTGCATTAGTCAACTCAAATGGCATAACCAAGAACTCATCAGTCTCGTAACGTCCATAATGACATCCAAAATTTGTTTTGTGCACATCCTCACCTTTGACTCTTTAACCATAGATCAATCTTGGATAAGTACAAAATGCCATTAAGCTCATATATCAAGTGGCGATTCTTGATTGTCTTCTTGTTGAGGGTTCTATAATCAATGCACATTCTCATAGTACCATCCTTTTTCTTAACCATCACCATGGAAGAAGCATATGGCCTAAGGCTAAGTTGTATGTGTCCCATGTCCAACAAATCCTTAATTGCCTTCTCAATCTCCTCTTTGTGTCTCGTAGGCAACAATAAGGTGTAGTAATGACCAATTTGACTCTTAACCCAATCATTTGCTGAAAACCCCCATCCAATGGCAAACCTAGAGGGAGTTTGCTGAATTCCTTGCTTTTTTTTTTCAAGATGGATTGGATGTCAACGTGATATAACCTCCCATCCTTGGATGGATGTATCTGAAACCGAACACTTTGTTGTCCAAGCTGCTTGGTCTCTACAAGAAGTCCTCTCTGTTTTCTTTGTTGGAAAAATCCTGTCTTTTCTGAAACAATATTGGGACCTCCATTGGATAGACCTTGAAGAACCACCTCTTTCAATTGGATTTAAGTTTCGGTTCCATGGTTTGATACTTTTGTGAGAACTCACCAAGTGAGTGCAACCATTGCAGACCCAAAATCAAATCTGTCTAACCAATGGCAACTACAAAATAATCTTGAATCTTATGCATTCCTAGTATCAGCCTAAGTTTTTGAATCCTTTTGTTGCATGGAATAGTACACTCATCATCCATTTTAACATCAAATCTCTCAAATTCATCTGTCCTCAATTCCATTGTAGTGACCATTCCCTTGTCACAGAAGTTGTGGGTGGCCTCGTTATCAATCAAGGTTGTCACTCTACATTTTTGTAAGACTCCTCTACTTTGAAGGGGATGAGACCTAGGTGCACCTTAAAGGATAGCAAGAGTGCTGCTTAAATGCATTCCTCCTTGATCCTATTTCTCGATCTCATCAACAACTTTTGGCTTAGATTCTTTTACCTTGAAATCCTCATTGGAAACTGCCTCTATATATTGTACTTGTCCCTTTCACAAGCACCTGTCTCTTGGCTCCCATGGCTCCCTACAAGCAAAGCATAATTTTTCCCTTCAAAGTTCATTCTTTGATTCCTCAACCCTATTTGGTTATGGATGTAGTGCCGTAGGCTTCTTATGTTGAATTGGTGGTAGATTGTTGGAGTAGAAGTATTTTTGGTCACCGGTTCCTCCAAATTCAAAGTTCTCTTGATGGCCGCTGGCAAAGAACTCCGTTCAAATGCCTTTACCAAAACCTTAAGTTGTTTGGTTAGACTCTCTACAGATAGCACAGTGAGCCTCCTTTCTGTCACATTTGTAACTGTCACTAATAGCCTCCAAAACTCTACCACAAAATGTTCAACTGTGTCTTCTTGCCTCAACTATGTTAAATCTTTGAAATGAATCTTTGGAGCCTTCTTATTAAACCTCTCCATCAATCTCTGGCCATGTCTTGAGTCATCATACCATGGTACCACCACTCACAAGCCACAGTCTCTAGGGGAAGGGTTGTGAACTTGATTGCTTCCTCCTCATACATGGGGTTTAAAGAGAAATAAGTATCCTTGTTTTGAAACCATGCTCTAGTTGTACAACCATTTGATGCATCATAAGTAGGTATATTAATATTTTCCAAGTGCTATTGTATATCTCTCCGGGGATAATCTTGATGGTATCCCCTTTCTCTCTTATGTTCATTCGTTGTTTTCATCTCATAATACTTCATGAAGGACATGTCATGATGGATTGACGGTTTTGGAGCACTATACTTTGCATGATATCTTGCCATCTCATCTTTCAATTTTGATGGTTGTAATGTCCCCTTTTTCCTAAGCCATTTTTCTGATGCATCGTTAGCCCTTATTGCCATGGTCTCGTGGGTTAACCAGGATAGTACGGGGTTCAGTGTGAGTTTTGGCCTAGGCACTTCCGGTTCCAGGCCAATTTGGAGCTGTTTGGCAGTGTTCCTCGATACTTACTATTTATAGTAAGTCAGCAGGGGTTCAATTTTTTGGCATTTTCAGTATTGGACATGGAGAGTATCGCCGAGAGCTTTCCGGCAAGCTATCACACATCATCTTCCAAGTTCGTTTGATTATTCGTTAAAAATTAAAATGCCAGAAGATTTAATAGTCTTACTCTTTATTTATACCACTTTATTATTAAAATGGATATATTAATTTAAAGTGGTTTAATTAAGACATAAAGCAAAAATATGAAAGGACAGAGAAGGGGAAACTGAAGAGTCACAACTTGTTTCTTTAAAGAGAGAAAGGAGACTCATTTGGGGATGCTTAGTTTTGATATTGTATTTGTCTCTTGGAGATACTGGGAAGCTTTCAGCTTTCGAATTCAGCCTTGAGGACGGAAACCCTTTTGGCTTAAAGGTGGATTGGACGTAGCCCTAGTTCATCAGCAGAGTGGATTCACTGCAGAGTTCACCATTGCACTTCCAGGTTCATGTTATCCGATCTCACTGTTGCATACTGTATTTCAGATTGTATTTTCTTTTAATTCCGTTGTTGTTGTATTACTGTTGTATAATGCAATAACAATTTCTGAGGGTTTAATTGGAGTATATTGCTGGTTATTTCTGGTATTTTGGTATATGATGCAAATTATATCATTGTGTAAATTCTGGAAATATTTTGGAGTTGTTTGAAAACAATATCCCACCCAGGATATTTCAATGGTACTTGTTCTTATTCAAATGGATCCTCATCCTCTTTCCTCTTTGTGCAAGAATTTGGCTTGGAATGTCTTGGTTGGTGGGTTGACTAAGACTCCCTTATTGGTTGAGTGATTGTTTTTGCAACATTTGTATTGGTTCTCCCAGCAATCCATTGTTGATTCATTCCTCTCAATTCCGTACTATCTCTTTCATAAAATCTCTCATGGTAGACTGAAATTCCCTGGCTAGCTCCTTGTCCTAATGATCTCCTGGATGTTTACTTCTTCACTTTTGTCATCCATGAATTTTTCCTTTTTCTTGTTCCTTCATTGGTACCTGATTTCTTGGTCACATTTTTGAATGAATTTGCATCACACAAATCCCACAGGTTGGTAGAAAAAGTAGCTCTGGTGCCATTGTAATATTCCTTACTGGGATCTAGATAAACCCTCAATTCAGATTAATTTAACGAATGTTTTGAAATTCGAAGGCATGCAGCAATAACTAAAACAATTATTAATTTTTGAGAATATTTGAATCAGAAATCATGCAGCAATAACTAAAACAATTATTAATTTTTGAGAATATTTGAATCAGAAGTCATTTATCCATACAATTTAAAATTGATTATAATCATTAACATCAGAGTAACATACAAAAAATCAGGATAAACACTTGGCTGATTGTATATAGGTCTAGTTAACTGAAGTTGGATGCTATTGCATTGTTGACAAGTGCTTGATTGCTAGTTAGAATATTGCCTTTGTCTATTAGGATGCAACCAGATTAGGGTGGCGAGTCAAGTCTTCCTGTCATACGTTCAGTCTGTGTAGACTTTGCTGGTGGTTATGCCTCTTGCATCATTCAATTGTTGATACTGAGTTACCAGCTATGTTTACCCTGATCAATGCCACTTTATAGATTGTTGTGTTGGAGTCTTCAATGATGCACAGGTGTCAATAAGTATAGTTAGTAAATCTCCTTGAAAAGTAGATGTCAGCTGTATACCAAATGCAAGGACGTAAGGATTTTAGGTTTGATCACGGGTTGTCCTAGTGGCGCAAGGGTAAAATATATAGATTTGTTCACTAGGATGCCTTCCCAGCTGATGATATTTGTTGTTGGAAATCAATTTCCTTTTCACAAGCACTGCCTATCTCTTGTAGCATAGAAAAAATCCAATTTTGGCCTTATAAATCTCTTTTAGAAGTCAGATTCAGTAGAAGAAACTGAAGGCTGGTTTTTATCCCACCTCAGGTTAGCATCTTAGGGTTTTGGTCCTAAAATGCAGGTTCAAAATTAAATCTGCCAATTTCCTTCTTAGACTCCAAATTGAAAGTAAATCATTATATTTATATATGTGTGTGTGTGTGTGTGTGTAGTAACTCAACACAGGTCTGATCCAAATTTTCACTCTCTTTCCAATGTTTGAGATTATGTTTGTATCATGACCGTGAATTTGTTGCAGATTTATACAATGGTATTCAAACTTATAATCAAATGCAAGAAACAAGAACTGAAAAGAGACTAATTCTGAAACTAAAATCTGATTATGGTAATTACTGTATAACATTTAACATTCAGAACTACACAGGGATTATATTTATTTCTTCTGACCTCAGTACATGCTCAAAGCTGGTATTGTATTTTGTTTTGAAGCAACAGTACAATCACCTCCAAGCATAGCCAGTAGGATAGGTAATCAGCAGCAGCACCTTCATTTTCCCAGAACTACTTATGCCACAATTAGCAGACCCTTTCACCTCTGTAGCAGCTGGTGAAAGAGTGGACAGTCACTCATCCTTGAAGTATAACTCTCCAACCATCAACTGATACTGGGATTCAAGGGCAATCAGGTCTGTGGTGCCTCCAAGCCATTTCCAAATTCTCCAAACAGACTAGATTTAGGTAACAACAACCTTCAACACCTAACAGTCACCTTTCAGATTGAAATGATGCACATATAAGTCTGTCATAGCAAACTGGAAGGTGTCTAATACAAGGGCAGATGTCACGACAGCCACAAGATCCTTTATCTTTCTAAACTGAATAGCTCCCAAGGGCAGTGATGAACTCCAAGACTCCTGAGATTTAATTGCTCTAATATATGCAAACCATGATTACACAGGTCTGTAACAACAAAAGATTATGTTATAGGTCTTCTATTCACTGCTGGTGGCAGAGGACAGCACTATCAATCTTCACCACTCCTAACAAACCTTCAAAACCCTGCCCCAAATGACTGAGAATCTTTGAAGCAGCAGCCTTTCTGCTTGTGTTTTCCTTACTGCCTACTTATGCCCTTCCCTTCAGTACCATACATTATTCATTTTGAACTGTCTTGATTTGTCGTCGTTTTTTTTTTTCTTTTCTTTTTTTTTTTTTAATAAGAACCTTCACTGTCACTCCATGTCATTTGTATGAAACTGCTCTTCCTTCTAGCGCCCACTTTCGTCCTCTTCCCTCGGTTGCACACTGCGTTTTAATTACCCTGCGGGGTGTTTTGTTTTTCACCCGGTGGAAGACCTTCGCCAGTCCCACCGTACGACACTCCTTCCCTCTACCCGCGCGATGATTTTATTTCTTCACTTCCGGCGATTCTTCCTTTCTTCTCCCTTCCGGCGCGATTTCCCTTTCTCTTCTGCTGCGCGGTTTGTTTTCCTCTTCCGCCGAGCCGACGGCTGGCCTCCCACTGTCTGGTGGAGTCACCGTGCGGTGAAACCACCGTGCGGTGGGCTTTCACCGTGCGGTGAAGCCACCGTCCGGTGGGCTTTCACCGTGCGGTGAAACCACCGTCCGGTGGGCTTTCACCGTGCGGTGAAGCCCCTGTCTGGT